>JBBPRH010000145.1:0-50814 GCA_038092915.1 Boletus pseudopeckii
CCACTCCCAGTCCCCTTCAGTCCACGCGCACTTGTAGGCGAACGACCCCTTAATTGGGGTTACGTGCCTCGTGCGAGCCGATACACTGGCATCATCTCCACCCCTCCACGTCCTCATATCACCATGGCCGGTTTAGTTAGCCGTCGGCACGTACTTCACGAGGACCGCACTGCACGCATTGTTTATTACGTTCTGATTTATACGCACTCATGTCATGAAGACGGCGCCTGATCACCGCTTCCTTTACGACCCCTCCCTATCCCCATCCAGACCTGTCGGCGACCAATGGCGGAACGTCAACATGCCTTCGCCGCTTATTGTATGAGAACGGCTTGGTGTATTCGCCGGTTGGGGCTGTTGATGGAAGATTGTCCAGGACATGATATGCTCTTCCCTCGATGTACCCCAAGTTTTCGTTCCTGCTGCGCTCGCCTCTCGTCATCTCGCTAGTCGGCTGTACATTGGATGCGCTTGAGCGCCTCGAGCAAATCGTTGGTACTGGGTTCAGAGCGGATCCCTATGGTTCCATCCTGCCTGCTTGCGGGCACTGGATGTATCGCTATCTGGACCATGCTTCGATATGCCCTCGTCACGCCTGACTTGACGCTCCCCTCATGATATCGTCGTTTCCCCCTCACGCTACTAGCACCCGCTTCGCCCTGGCATGTCATGTCTGGTACCATTGTTATCCGCCTTTCTCTTTGACTGCACACCTGTTAGTCGTTTCTAGTCCCGCACTAGGTATTGTGTATTTGTCCTGGTTCTCGACATGTACCAAGCTGCTGTACTGCGTCTACGATGTAGTATCCTATAGTCTATGAAATGACCCCATCGCTTCCTGTATCGTTCATGCTGAGCTTGAGTAAGCTTATCGATGAGGGAAATCCCAATTTGAGGCACGCCACAGCTTGTCTCAAACCACGACGTCGACTGAAGACCATGTCGGCATCAAAAGGAGCGGACTCTGAGAAGTTGGCCATCCAGCGCCAGCTGAAAATCAAGGTTGGCGCAGCCAAACGGTGCGAGTGACATTTCCGCTTATCTTGCCGTCACAACGAACGACAATGTTTCAGGCTGCTCAAAGAACTCGTTCTGTACAAAAAGGAAGGAGAAGACAACCACCGCGCAGTAGACCGACTCATCGCGGAGAACGGCGAAGAGTGGGAAATTAAACCTGCTGTATGTGCCCCAACATTGCCCCTGTCACACACTCCACTTTTTGTTGCTGCGTGTCGTGCGTGCGTGCACAGCGCGGAAATGAGAGTGCGCTAATTCAATGCCTATATAGAAAAGGTTGTTCGAAGAGTCTCAGAGAATGATCAAGGACACTCAAGATCGCCTGGAAAAGGCGATCCAGGAGCTGAGGACGCTCGTTGTAGGTCTTCCATTCTACATGACGTCGGTGGGCCTCCTATCGATCATCGAACGACACAGGATACCGTCAAGTCGAGGCCAGAGTTCTCCGAAGACAAGGAGCTCCTGGACGCCGAGAAAGATCTCACAGAAGCGACTGCGCACATGTCCAATATCATGATATGACTCAATTGCTTAATTCATACCATCGCCAGGGACTGTGGCCGACAAAGTAACCCTGAGAAGTTGTCTTCAAACTCTATACCCGCGCTGTCGACGAACCTACCTACGTGGCATCCGCTCCGCCGTCCATCCCTCTCATTAGAAACGCGCGAAAGTTTTTTTTCTTTCTTCCTAGTATCATCATCATCATGTTCTTTACCGGCATTCCGTTGAACTCGTTTTATTCCCGTGTGTCCATATCTACTTCACGGCATCTTGAATCATCCGTGTGCGCCAGCTGTTCCTGTTCCCGCGCGGCCTTGAGGCGCCTGAGGGCGTTCAGAATCCCCACCCATGCGTCACGGCCTACTCTCTCCTCTTGTAATCCCATGACCTCCCCTGCCCCTGTACCTGTCCCAGTACCATCTATGGGGATGGTCACGCCTAGCGATGGGGGGACAAATCCCGGGGGTGGCGCGTTGATCGCCGAGGGGGCGATGCGAGACTGTCGTATGTGTGCGAGCGACGAACGAACGGCGACCTGTATAGACTACCAAGCGAAGAAAAAAAAAATTAGTCTAGCGACGACGCGTGCGTCGAACGAGTGAGAGAGCCGCACGTCCAGTCGCTCAAAGTACTCGCTCACTTCGAGCACGAACTGCTCCGAGCGTTCCTCTCCTTGGGGGAGACTGTCGTCCAGTTCGTCTGTCTGCGGCAGCGTGAGCAGCGACACGGACGACGCAGCGAGGGAGAGCAGACGTCCAATGTCCTGTGGGGGGGGGGTCAATTCAGTTAGCGAGATTGACGGGAGAAGGGATGGATCAGCAAACCCGCTCTACTTCTCCAAGTGCATATATCTGACGTGCCGTTCGGCTCGAGGTCCATATAGGATCGATCTCCTCGCTGGGTTCATGTTCTATTCGCTCTTCTGGTTGGGACATGAGGACAGAGAATGCAATACTTAGGAGTCGTAGACGGCGACAAAGGACATTAACACGTTCGTTCGCCAAAGCTTCTCACTAGTCGTGAAATCGAACATCATGATGTTCTCCAACATGCAGAACAAATAACACAGCAAAGCAGCAGAGCAAAAGTCACCAAGTACACGTGAATTATCGCGTCGTATTCGTAATGTAATCATCGTCAGCCAAGTTTCGCCTTCTTGGTGGGCTGCGGCACGGGTTTAGGGTCCCCTTCCTTACGCTTCTTCGTCCCTCCCCCACTCTTGATGCTGCTCAACATGTCCTTGATCCTATCCTTGACTACATACGAGATCCTGCCGACCTCGGAGTCAGCACCGTTGAACGTGATCGCGTTCCGAATCATGAGGTCCATGTCAGTCTCGAAGGCTTCTATTGAGTCATACTTGTCGTTATCCAGTTTCGTGCGGATTGTTCTAAGGTCCCTTGCATCCTTCTTGGAAATCACTTGAAAGTACGTTGGGATGCCCAAGAGCACAGGGTCGACGGGCTCTCGGAAGACGAAAGAACTAGGAAGAAGGTAATTAACGTCCCAAGCCAAGCTATCACGATGACACTTACATGTCTTCCTTCACCAACGTCGTCATCAGTCCCTGCAAACTTCGTTTCTCTGTCCAAGAAAGCTTTTTCTCATACACCTTGGTCCATTCCTTCTTAAATGCTTTTTCCACCGCATCTGCACAGTTCACAGGGTAAGTCGTAGGAGGATTGAATTTGCGACAATTGTTAAAGACGAGGTCGGCGTCCTTGGCGAAATCCTCCATCGTGGAATATTTGCCTTCCGTCAATTTTTGGCCCATAGTGCCAAAGTCCATCGGGTGGGTAATTTCATCATAGTAACTAGACATAGGTCAATACCGCCCAGCATTTCTACTGGTGGATCAAACTCACGTGGGGCAACCATCCCTTACTGGATCTACTGGTTGGGCAAAGATGGGATACTCGGGGAGTTTCAAAATCACCCTCAGCACGTCTCTACATTTCTTCTCGTTTAGTGAACTGATAGCAGGGGTAGCCCGAGGCTTTGAAGGCGTAGGCTGAGCGTTGGTAACCTCTCGCTCTTTCCCTTTGGCGGAGATGCGCGGTGCCTCTGGGACGGGGGCGGGAGTTGGCGTAGGTTCGGGTCCCTTCTTCTTGGGCTTGGGAGGCGGTGCAGGAGCAGCCTTGGGCGTGGATGCAGGGGGTCTCTCGGGGACTGGCGTACTCGTACTACTGGAGGACATGCTCGGCTTATCTTTTCTCGGTATAGGCGCAGCAAACGTCAAAATGGCATCCTCATCATCTTCGACGTTCGGTTTTCGACGTTTTCCGGGTGGTCCACTGCCCGACGCCTTGGCCGGAGGTGATTCCCTGTTCGATTCTGCCATCTTGCGTTGACGCTTCTCTTCGTCCTTTTCCCGTTCAATCGCGATAACCTCTTGAAGTAGGTCGTGAGACCCATCGTCGACATACGGTGGTGGCGCCTCGTCTGGAATCTTGGGTTTGCGAGCCTTGAATTTAGGTGCTGATTTCTCGACTGGCTTTTCAACCGGCTTCTCGTTAACTTTCTCCGTAGGTTTGACTTGGGCACCGCCCACTTTGAGCTTGATGATTGGCCGGGGAGCAGGCTGTTCAGCATTAACGGGGGGAGGTGCCGACACTGGGGTTGAAAGCGGCGTCGATTGCGGGGCAGCCTTTCGAGGCAATCTTTTGACCACAATGGATGGTAACTCATCACGGGCAGGCTCCACAGCCTTGTTGGCAGCCTCAAGAGTCTTGTTGATGCGATTCCACACTGATACCCCGTGTTGCTTAGTGACAAACACCACCTGAGAGTCCACCACTTACATTTCTCAAAGAAGGTCTCCAGAAATATAGCCTCGGTGTGTGCATAGCTACCAGCGACATTGTATTGCTTCGCATTCGTGATCATGAGGTGGAAGTCGGTCTCGAACGCAAAACGATCCTTGTAATGACCTTCCGCCAGCTTGGCGCCCATGGTACTCAGGTCCATCGGGTTTTTGATCACCTCATAATAGCTAACAAAAGCTCAGTATTACATGGATCAACAACGAAATGGGGAGACACAAACTTGGGTGCATGGTCCCGTACAGGATCGACTGGCTGCATAAAAAGCATAGCGTTCTTGTGCAACTTCAGTTTCTTGAGTGCGTTGCGACAAGCACGCAAGTCGTTCAAGCTCATTCCACCCGTTTGCGCTTTGGGAATATGAAGCGGCTTGATGATACCTGTAGGTTTGGGCTTTGGCTTTGGCTTGGCTTTGGCAGGCACGGGTGGCGGCGGCATAGCTCCAGAACGTGCGGCAGCAGTGGGAGTGGCAGCAGATGGCGTCGAAGCATGAGCTGCACTGGGCATGATCTTGAGCTTGGGAGGAGCAGGAGTGGGAGCTGCCGATGCAGCATGAACGCGCTGAGGCGGTCCGCCAGTCTTGATCGGTCGCTGCGCTTTGGCCGATACTTTGACCGCAGGAAGCTGAGGGACTTGTTCTGCCACAGGAGTTGGGGGAAGGTGAATAGTGACTTTAGGTGGCGTTTCTTCGACACCTCTGAGAACGATGTCCGCTAGCTTGATGACGCCCCATCGAACTTCTTGGTCAACATCGGGGGCACTAAGGTCGTTGTGGCTTAAGTCGGCGCGTCACAGGAACTGGCGGCGTAAAAATCACGTACAGTACGATCGGCATCAAGAATTCGCGCAATACTTCATTCTTTCCGATCTCGCGGTCTTTGCGGAGTACCTTGATCATGAGGTCCACGTCACTCTTCTTGACTTCTTTAGCTTGAGGAGGTATAGAGCCATCCTCTTCAATCAGCAAGGACTCTGAATCTTTCAATGCATTCTTCATCTCGCCCATGGAGACCAGGAGGGCCAGGCTCTGACATGCGCATCGAGCCACATGGCGCCGGACAACCCGCGAAGGGTCGTTTGCCATTACCGCCAGAACATAACGCATAATGGCAGGCGTGTACCATTTAGACATGAAGAGTCCATCAAAGGCAGCGATCCGGACCTGAGTGTAGTTTCCCTCGCTGATCTCGCTTAGCAAAGCAAGATAAGACTACAATCATGGAAATCACGCACCGAGTGAGTGGAAAGAAAACTCTCAGGTCATTCGGAAGCAGATTAGCGGCCGTCAAGAGAAGGTAAAACTGAATTCGATGTATAAATGACCGCACTGCTTGCAGGGCGGGAACACTGACCTCCAGGGCTGCAACTGTGACGACATTGTGGGGTGAGGGAATTAACCTATCCATGCTCCGATACCTGCTGATCTCATCAACCGCTTGCTTCAGCAGATTGGCGTCCTCGGCACTATGTTCGGACCGCACTTCTTCCTTCAGGAGTTCACCACGCTCTGGCGGAGCAGTTGATACCGTGGCACACGCCGCGGTAGAAATGAGAGTGCAGATGTAGAAAGCATCAGAGTACTGTGACGCCCAATGAGCTTACGCTTTGTCTTGGAGTTCAGTTACACCTACTGGATTCGCCGTGTTATCATTGTACCGCAGCTGATCCACGAGGAATTGTCGGACTACCGCGGGAGTCTTGCCGTTCTCAAAACGTATTTGCGAGATGGCATGAACAAGCGCCTGCACCACCAATAAGCCTCGTCCGAACTAGATGAAACATGTTTTAACGCACCTTGCGAACAAAGTACTCCGAAAGGTCAGAAAAGTCGTTTGGTTTCGGAACATAATTGTGTATGAACAGGTCTTGATTTGCCTCTTCGGGTTCATAGCAGTAACGTAAGAAAAGTTTGAAGAGATGGAAGAGACCTAAAAACTCAAGTCGCCGAACGGCACACTACCGACGATGTCATCGACAACCCGAAGGGAAGAAGATCTTCTCGACTCACGTTGACGAGCGCAATCGCAGCTTCACACCGTATCCGATAATAATAATTAGAGACGAGTACCGTCTTCGTAAACGTGCTAGAAACGATAGCGGTTGGTTGTTTGGCAAGGGCATGGATAGCCTATAGTCGAGTCAGACAGTTGCGACGCGGGGGTACACATAATGAACTCACCTCAAGCTGAGCGACGACATCTCTATCACGTTGCAGTTGAGATACCCACATGAAATCTGGTTGTTCGAATGCAATGGCAGCAATCCATTCAAAATCGGCGTCCATTCGGATCCATTCGTACGTGGCACCGGACATAACCTGTTCGTCCTCTTCCGTCCAATCAGCCACTTTCCAGATCTCACGTTCCTTCTCTTTCTCCCAAATCTCTAGCCCAAATCCCATGTCGATGAGGCCCATAGCCTCAGCAGCTTCGGCATCACCTTCTGCTGCTGCTTGTGCGGCTGCTTGGCGGGCGAGGTAGCGTTTAGTATTTCGACGGATACGCTTGTACTTTGTGTTGAAAGGCACCTCGTAGCGCTTGAATGGAGACCTTATGTCAAGCACATGTTCGTAAGGCGTCCCATCAGCTTCATGTATGCGAACAGTCATTTGGCCCTGTCAACGATAGTAAGATGCAGGTACCTGGGCACCTACATACTGAGGCGAAGACGTACCTCAAAGAACGAAACAGGCTTAAAGAGCAATTTCGACACTTCGTTGTGTTCGAGAGCTCTGTAGGCAGGAGCCTCCTGTCGCATGGTAATCTCCACGGCCATCTTTTTCCGGTTAAATGACGCAGAGAATCCGAATGCAGGACATCCACTCCCGTATATCCACTGCTCGGCAAATGAGCGCAGATCGATACCGCTCACCTTCCTGCAAGTACGAAGAAAGGAATGGGTTGAGAGGCAATTATTCGGCAGCTCGCCACTGATCGCAGACAGAAAGATCTTCGGAAGAACACGAGATAGGCCAAGCGATGTACCGGACTTCCCAAGTCGTCGGTCGAGAATGTGAAGCACAAGTGGTGCCTTCAGGTTGACGAATGGAAGCGTAGCAGCGTCCGAGGGGTCGAGATGTTGGGGTTGACAAATCGGCGGCATCGAACCGTTATCCCATTCGACGACACGTTGCATGTCTCGCTTCAACCGGTAGCGGTACTCGTTATTACCAAGTAATTTGCGGATGAAGAGACCTGTGATGTAGAGAGCAAGCCCGTTGACGAGCCAGATATCGGACCATGCCTTGGGTTGAATATTGATACCCATCCATTGGCATGCAAGACTGTGACTGAGCGCCTGTCTGGTCTCAATTACTTGTTCAATGGCATCTTCACCATGCAGAAGATCGACAGTGACCAACGAAAGAGTCGCACTATCGAATCGTTGAACCGGCATTTCGTCGACAGCGACCACCTTGAATGAACCAAATGGGTACGAGCCGAAGTCCGTGCTATAATAATTCATCGCCGAACGCAAAAATGACGTCGAAACGTGCAGCATAGATTCTTGACCAGGCAAACAGAACGCGTGCATGAGCGGCTGCGTCACACCCGATGCCTCTTCTGACGAATCTGCAGCGATCGAATAGACATGGAAAGGCCCTGCAGCGAAGGCGACATGTTGTACCGACGTCAAGACCGTTTGTGAAAAGAGGAAGATGGTCTTATTAGAGTTATTAGGATGAGCAACCTAGCATGGGACAGTGAGTGTAGAGCGGAAGGGTACGGAATGGAGACATGCCTGTTCCACGAGGTCTCCACTGCAGACAACCACAGTGGGCATGGCCTCCTGTCGCTCGCTATACTCGCCATCCTCGTCCCGCTGCGTCAAGTCGGGCTCCTCTAGGTACCTCGGAACAACAAACTCGAATTCCCAAGTACACTTTTCCCAAAAGTTATCGACACAAGGGACCCAACATCTCGCAGCATCGGGAGAGGAAGGAATAGTGTATGCATGAGGAACACGCTGCGATATATGAGGATCTCGATGAGGTGTATGCACCCGTTGGATACACTTACATATGGATACGCGTCCGTGGGTAGCACAAACTGTATACCATCTACAGGATTTCGGAGGCTATATCCGATGCGAATGACGATAGGCATGAACTCTGGTCCTGGAGCTGGAGTCTGTGAAGGGCCAGGGGTTTGTGGCTCGGGGGTCGCAACTGTTTATGTTACCTCCAATTGAGCACTCCGCCAAGAAAAACAAGAGACGAGGGGGTGTTCACCTTCGCTGGACACTCCATTTGCCATGGAATGTCCAACATGGCCAGACTGTCTCAAGGAAACCTCTTTTGGGATAGCGATTGATAACTCTCCTTCATCTCCCTCTGCGAGTGCGGAATAAAGCTTTCGCTTGAGTTCTGGGTATGTATGGCAATCCTGCGGTGTAGAAATATTGATGTGTGCGAGCGGATCATGATGAACAAATTCGGCTTGGTGGGATGCAACTGTGACTGAGTGGATCGCTTGGTAATTTCAGGAGTCAAACGGAGGGAAAGACGGGAAGTGCAGAAAGTGCTACATACTGCACTGTCTAGAATGAAGATGAATGGTGCGCAGGTTTGCATTGTTTGGTACGACGGTAATTTCTGTATATCCCTGTAGGTGAGAAGGGGTCGTTGCTGCGGTGAGTAATGCTCGTTGAGGGGTGCAAAGGTAAGGCGACGCACCCAAAGCGAGCCCGAGAAGTCAATTTCCAAGACGACCTTTTGGTGGCTAGTAGAGACGCGCAGAAGCGTCAGTCTGGGTGGGCACAGAAGAGAAAAAAAAGGATGCTTATATGGAGAAGCCACGACGGGTGTGCTCGCGTTGCATCCTTGACGTTGCGCAGCGGATTCGAGCGGACGCGAAATTAGTTGGTAGAGTTGGGCGTACGATGTCAAGGTAAGGAACGAAGAGTAAAGTCGGTCAATGCGTCGTGCCGACACCGACAGCGAGCAGCGAGCTTGGGGTGGGATTCATTCACCACAGCACCAACCGACAAACCATTATGTAAGCTGAGTGGCTGTGCTAATTTCTATCAGATCCGAGTCATCCATCCGGCGACAAACCTGACCTTTACTAGACTACTAGTAGGATGCCCCCAAAATCAATATTCAGACAGCCAGGAGCAAAGCACTTTCAGCTTGTCCACAGATCACAAAGAGATCCTCTTATCCATGACCCCGATGCCTCACAGCACGTGCTAAAAGCCTTTGTGAGAGCAAACGACAAAAAGGTCTGTCTCTTTGTCCTTCTCTTTTTATTCCCGACGCGAGACCACACAGGGCAAAACCCGCGCTGACCTAGAGGCTATACTCGCTCCAGAGGTCATCGAACATGATGTCCGTGCCAATGTCGGAGAGGCAGCCCTCTATGGCATCTACTTTGATGACACAGAGTACGACTACATGCAACACCTCCGTGCGATGGGGACAGAAGAAGAAGGTGTAGAAAGCGTTCTCATCGAAGCACCGCAATCTCAGAACAAATCCAGATCAAGGGGAAAGGGAAAGTCAAGTTCAGACGTCCAATTGTCGTTCCAAGATCTACCCACAGAGGCATTGCCCTCAAAGACAGAGATACCCAGAAACTTTGAGACACAGGAAGCCGTGCCGTCCTCCATCGCCGGGTTTCAGCCAGACATGGATCCTCACCTCAGGCAGGCACTCGACGCCCTTGAAGACGATGCATTCGTAGACGATGAAGTACAAGACGGTTTTTTTACGGAACTGGTCGGTGATGGTGAACGGGATGGTGAAGAAGAAGTTGACTTTGAGTTCTATGAATATGGACCCCCTCAGGCAGGGAGCAATGAAGGAGAATTGGGAGGCGAGGATGAGGGTTGGGAGGCGAGATTTGCAAAATTCAAAAAGGAGAAAGAGAATCCGCCGCCGCCGCCTGATTCCGACGAGGACGTCTGCTCTGAAGGCGGCGATACAGTTGGCAACCTGCCAAAGCTCCCGGTGATCGGTGGTAAACGTAGACGAAAGGGTACGTCGGATGCATCGGGGTACAGCATGAGTAGCTCCTCGATGTACCGCACGGAGGCTTTACTTACACTTGATGAACGTTTTGACCAAGTACGTGCATTCTCGCGTTCTGCATCGATGATATTCGAATGATTTTGTCACCTCCAGCTGATTGCGAAAGAGTACGGCTCGGATGAGGGCGCATTGGACAACGATGACCTGGAATCAGCGTCGACTAGCTCTTCGTTGTCTTCTTCCTCTGCCCCGGATCTAATAACATCTCGGGAAGACTATACTGAGATGGTGGAGGAATTTATGGACAGGTACGAGTTCCTTGGACGAAAACTGAAGCCCGCTCTCTCTGGGGAGTCCGGTGCGGATAAGCTAGAGACGCTCAGACGTGCGTTGGGACAAGATGAAAGGGTAAGGGTAGTTGCTACGGGGGAAGACGATGAAAAAGAGTTGGACGACGATGAATTGTTCGGAGCCTATGATGCAAATGAGAAAGAGGACCGGTGGGACTGCGAAACTATTCTAAGTAAGTGGACCGGGTGCTAGGGTACGACGTACTGACGGATCCCAGCGATGTACTCGAATCTGGAAAATCATCCACGCATAATTCGAGCACGGTCGTCGCAGCCTGTACCGAAGATCAAGCTTGATTCACGCACGGGACTGCCTAGTGTCGCGAACGGCGGGAGCAAGGGGGGTCAAACGCTCGAAGACGAACAGGTGAAACAAGGTATGAAAGTCAGTGAATCGCGATGAGCGATGCTCATTCGCGCTACTTCCAAGTCAAACAGACCGTCATCAGTCGCCCCCGAGATGAGTCGAAAGAGGAGAAAAAGGCACGCAAACAAGCTGTCAAGGCAGAGCGGCAGTCACGTCGCGCAGACAAGAAGACGATGAAAGAGCAGTTCAATTCGGAAATTAAGCAGCAGGCACAGGGGCTGTCTAACAAGACGAATATGAGTAGGGTACGGAAACTGTAGTCTGTAGAAACCATTATTACCCATAAGAGGCAAGGCACGCGGGAACCGAAACAACTTGCTCGGGCTCGTTATCTTGAAAGCACCGAGCTTGTTCGCGACGATGGAGTCGCCGCTGCTTTACTCGCCGGTGCAGAGCACTCACAGCGTGGCCCCAGTCAGGTCACGGAGCAGCACCAAAGTGGGCGACGACATGACCAACTTGACGTCGTTCAATCCGTTCTCGGAGGAGGACGAGAACGACCAGTCCTCGTATGCGCTCGTCACGTCCCTTTTCTCCCGCATGAAAAGCAGCTTTGCAACCCCCCTCGTTGCTGCATCTCCCGCACCCACTCTTCCCGGTCCCCAGTCCATCCCAAACAATGACCAGCGACGTCCCTCCGCAACTCTCGCACACAATAATCATTCCTCCTTCACCTCTAGGCCCTCTTCCGACCAGCGCCCAGTCTCGCTCAAACTCGTCTCCGCCATTCCCGCCCCGCCTCTCGTTTCTCTTACCCCCGTCGTCTTCGAGGCACCCTCATTTGGCCACGATCCCGACCGCTCCCCCTCTCGCGGTGCCCATGGTCCCCCATTCTACGAGGTTCCAGATGGTGGCGCAATCGGAACGTCCATCCCTGGGTTTCCGATTCAAGATGACGCTCGCAGCATACGCACTTCTGCTTCTCATAACCGGTCTGCTTCTGTCTCAAAGGTGATTCGCAGAATACGCGGAGAAGGCATGTTGATGATCAACATCACCCCTTGATTCTCGCTGATTGCATTCAATAGGCTTGTCCCGCGATTATTGGATGGACGACGAGAATGCAAAGGAATGTTATGATTGCAAGAGCGTCTTCACAACATGGCGACGAAAGCATCATTGCCGGATATGTGGCAAGTCCTAAATGTCACTCATACTGTTCCTTTTTTTTTCTAAGCCTTTCTAGGGCAAATATTCTGTTCCCGCTGTGCTTCCAACATCATCAAAGGTTCTCGCTTCGGTCACGATGGCATGGTGCGAGTATGCAACCTTTGCCTCGAGAAACTTGCCAAGGTAGACGAAGACGAGGACGATGACCATCGTTCTGTCGTCTCGTCAACCACATCGCCTTTCCCCGCCCACCAGCTCGGCTCAGATAACTTTACTCTCGGCTTAGGCCATCATCCTCAATCTCCCTTCGCGGCATCACAGTTATTTGGGCGTACAGATGAACCCTTCAATTTATATTCTATCGCGGAAACAAAACGCTTCCCCTCTTCCTTTGAGGACACTGCATCCAACTCCCCTCTCGAATGGGAGCCTGTTCGCGACTCCACCGCACCCTTCCGCAGAAATCTCACAGAGGACGAGAAGGACCCCACCACGCTTGGTCAACAGCAGAATCAAGCTTATATACCGCCTGCTACGGCCCCTCGAGCCAGGACGCCTGTTGATTTTCCGGTCACCGTTCCGGTGAACGTCGATAGGTCTACGATGAGCACGATTCAGTTTCCTTTGAGCTCCCCAGACCATTTTCCCGGCCCAGACAGTCCGGTGACATATGGGGCGATGAGGTCCAGATTTAATAGTTTCGGGGATTTTGATGGTGCGACCCCTTTCATTAGGAGCAGGGTACAGAGTCGACTAGATAACTTCCCAAATGTTGAGGGGTGGCGAACGAGACGCGATTCCACTGCGTGAGCTGACTTTTCAACATTATTGAGCTCTCCACTAAGACTCCCTTGACTGTTAGGTATGCTCAGGAACTCAACCTCATTTCCATGTTCCATCTCCGCATCATGCTACGTCAAATGCTCACCACTGAAAACATTCCCAATATCAAAGAATGGGAGGAAACCTTGCTTAAAATATCCCTTCGTATTGCCCGCGAACTCACTTTCACTGCTGTCCCTTATCACCAAGGCGAGGATATGGATGTCCGCCGATACGTCAAGATTAAGAAGATTCCAGGTGGGGCTCCCTCAGATTCGGAATATGTCGACGGTGCTGTCATCACAAAGAACGTGGCGCATAAACAAATGCTCAGGTCGCAACATAACCCGCGCGTCATGCTTGTCACTTTCCCTCTCGAATTCCATCGTGTCGAGGGTCAATATGTCCACTTCGGCCAAATACTTCGCCAGGAGAAAGAGTATCTCGGCAACCTAGTTAGCAGAATCGCAGCGCTAAGACCTCACGTCGTCATGGTCGAGAAGAGTGTGTCGAGGATTGCATTGGAGACGCTCGCTCAGCACAATATCGCCGTCGCTCGCGCTGTGAAACCTTCTGCCGTCTCATTCATAGCTCGTATGACACAGGGAGACGTGTTCTCCTCCATAGACAAACTCGCTCTTGAGCCACGTTTAGGTCATTGTGGGCGCTTCCGCGTTCAAACATTCGACCATCCTCTTATCCCGGGACGACGCAAAACCTACATGCGTTTCGAAGGGTGCAATCGTGACATGGGCTGCACAATCATCCTAAGGGGCGGGGATTCTGAGACTCTGAGAAGGGTGAAAAAAGTCACGCGGTTTTTGACCTTCATCGTCAGAAACTTGAAATTGGAGACGCATCTTTGGAAAGACTCGGTGATCACACTGACTTCCTTACCTCTGGAAGCCGTACCCGCGGTTATGATGAAACAAGGACAGCTAGTCGATGGTGCCAATGGGAATGGAAACGGGATCGGAGTTGGGGCGTTGGTACCAGCATCGGTGTCATTGGTTCAGTTGGCAATCCCCACGGACAAGGACAAGGCGAAAGCAGATGAGTTGTCGATTGAGGATACGGCCGAGGAAGATCTCCCCGACGCGGACGCTGAGCAACTGAGGCTTTCGAAACGTATTCAACAATCCATTGAACCTTATTACAAGACCTTCATTTCTGTTTCCGCCACACTACGATTTCCTCCTCCTCAGCCCATACTGCGCATGAAGGAGCTGGACGAGGAGCTTACGCGAGTTCAGCGTGCTTGGGAGGACGACCTCGTGCGACGTGGAGAAAAAGGAGATATTGACAAGCTTAAGGTCGTCGACAAAGCAACATCTGGAACACCGACACCTGAGAGACAGGCAGTGGACATCCGATCGAGCAACAGTACTCAAGACGCAGAAGACGTCAAAGCACAGATCGAAGCCCTTATCCTCCCCCCTCGCACGCCTTCGCCTGAAGCTGATAAACACCTTCAGGTCGAAGATCCGAAAGACTACTTCGACCCTCAACCAGTTTCTTCCGGCATTGTTTTGCCCGGGTCCCCATTCGTTGTCTCTCCTCACCCCATCAACATGGCAGGTCCTCCGGATGTTGAACCCGTGCCCTTGAAAACTACGGCAGATATTGCTCTGGAATCTCAGCTCAGCCTCGTCAAATATCGTTATGAAGAGCACCGTCGAATCTGGGAGTGGTATTTACGCAAGAACGCGGACGATCTCGTCGTCGAGAAATACCAATGCATTGCTCTATGGCGGTACACGGTTCCTATCGAAGAATTTGGGATCCGACGTGCATGCTTCGCCCCCGGTTTGCACTACATCACATTTTACGGCGAAAACGATTGCACACTTGGCCAGTTCATTGAAAAAGCTGTGAATGATACGCTAGTGCAGTTTCTTGATCCCAAAGCGGTGTGTGCAGGGAAAGGGTGTAACCAACCTCTTGCACGGCATTGTCAAGTGTTCGTGCACAATGACACGAGACTGGCTGTAGCTGTCGAACAATGGGATGGACAAATCAAAGTGAGGGACATTCGCCCCGCTCCGGATATGATCACTACTTGGAGCGCATGTCGGGTCTGCGGGTCGGCAACACCATTCATACCCATTTCCGAGGAGATGCAACGATATTCGTTTGCCAAGTTCCTCGAACTTCACTTTTATCCTGCGGACGTCCAGCTCGTACAAGGTGCTGGGTGTCAACACAATATTTACCAGCACCACATCAGATATTTCGCTACGAGGGGGATGACTGTGCGCTTCCAAGCGGACCCCGTGACGCTGCACGAGATCGTCTACCCTGCGATGCGCATCCGTATACGCCCCGAAATCCAGCTCGAGCTGAAGAATGCTGACTTTGAGAGGCTGCATAGGCGGAATATAGCATGGTATACCGCACTCGTTGATGACCTCAAACTTATCAACATCGATGCTGCTACTGGCGAAGAAGAACACGACGCGAAGCTCACGACAGACATCAACAATCTCATCTCACGTGCGGAGGCGGAGCGACAGGAGATCACCCAGCTTATCAACAAGGTCTATCAGGAGTCTTCACCCATGGACACGCTTGCTCTCAACCAAGTCCGTTCATTTAGACAGGACCGCATCGTTGCTTGGCAGTCCGACTTTGACAAGCTTCCCAAGCCGCGGAATATTGAAAAGAGTGGACGCCGAGTGTCTGCGTTTAACTCTATGCGGGTGATGTGGCCGAAACGGAACGAGGTTTCGAGTCCATTCGGCGAGTCGCATATGCCTTCCGCAAGTGTGTCGGAGGCGGAGGAAGGGGGACCGAGTAGGAGACGGATCACGAGCGATTCGTTAGTCTCGAGTGCATCAGAGGCGTCGGAGGCAGAGCTGGAGACACATTCGGAGAAACCTGTGGAGAAAGTGGCCCCGTTGAGAAGCGACGAGGAAGCACCTAGTGTACCAACCGTAGATCTGACGTCTCCAGCCAAAAGGTCAGACCCGGATAGTGACTCGACTATCGGAGCCTCGAAGGAGGAACCGGTGTTATCCCAGGTTCGTCGTGGTAAGCAGGTGCGTCTAGAAGTCACCTCATCTCCGCAACGAGCAATTTATCAGGTTACAGGCAGCGCAGGCTGAACAAAGCGAACCCGAAGTTGATCGTCACCCTCCTCGTGTCTCTCGCCTCCCTCGCCGTACATCACAACACCCCAGTGTCGCAGAACTTGTTGCGCGTTACCAAGACTTTATCCCTGCTACCGGTGTCGAGGAACTTGCCAAGACTGCACTCGCCCCCGTTCCTCCTGTTTCTGAGAGTGAGCAGGAAGACCTCACTACAACGTTGTCGAACGCAAATATGTCAAGGCCGGTTTTACCACGCAATGCCATTCGTGGGAGACACAGACACGAAGTCGCCAAGCAGCCTTCTACATCTGATTTCGAATCTGGGTACGCAGCGAATGCAGCACCGAGATTTAGGAGGTCCCTGGGAGGGCAAGGACAATATACGGCGAGAATACCGGGAGGATCATCTATTGATTCTCTAGCTCCCTCCAGGACGACATCCCCAGATAAAAGAGGGTCAAGACTGGTTGGTGAACCCCCGTCTCCACTACCCAATGGGAAATTGTTGCCTCCACCCCAAGCACGGACAGTGAGGGGGAAAACATCTTCCAGAGGGTTGGGCAGGGATGTGCCCCAACAACGATCCACGTCGAGTGGTACATCGAAGCCAACGTTCAGGCGACCCCCCCAGGGGGCTGGGACGAAGGTTTCGAACATCGCGAGACATTTTGAACGCATCAGTCGGGAGAGTGAGAGGGCTAATCGACGGTATGCTGTCATCCGTGGACGCAAAGTACGCCCAGTTGCATCTTCTCGTGCCACGGTAGAAGTACTGGAAAGCATCAAAGATGCGATCAAGGACGAATCCGACATCTCTGACAGTTTGAGTGAGGCTGACGATGAAGGTGGTGATGAGGATGAAGGACGCAAGCCCACTGATAAAGCCACTGAGTCTTCTCCTGAGCAGTCCACGACTCTACCTGTCGCCCCGGTTCAGAAGGATTCAGCCTCGTCCGCAAATCCATTCCCCATTCAGGAAATAGTAGCACCGGCTCCTTCTACATCCACCCCATCGTTTTCTCCTCCTGCTGCAGAACGATCCTTCCCACCATCCCCATTCTTAAGCTCTCCTCGTTCGGAGTCAAACCCGCCACCGACTCCACCGACAGCTCCACTCGAAGAGCTTCCAGGACGTAGTTCAATCTTTAGACAGGCACTCTCTGGACTATGGCCGCCCCAACTCCCTTCAAAGCGCATAGAATTTGACAGCGATGATCCATTGCACGATCCAGAGCATATATTCCGAGATTCGTCGATGGTCGTTAGGACCGACGAACCTACCTCAATCATTGCTCTTGCACTCAAGTAGGTTTTTCGTATCTTTTCTTTCTCGCTAACGTGCCGACTACGGAAATATCAAGCTCACCACACTATCGCGATATGCTCACGAAATCTCGTGCTGAAAAGCGAACATCCCGCGAACCAAAGGTTACTGAAGGTGGTGAAGCGTTTATGCCGGACGATCGATCTATGTCCGAGTGCTCGTCGACGTGGGGAGTCGTCAATGTGGATACCTCGGACACTGTTAATCTCACGGACGAGCTCAAGTCCCCATCTACGAAGATGTCTTGGGTCATTTGTGAGTGCTACTATTTCGTTGCAACACGAGGTTGATTATACGCGTCTTGGGCAGCGTTTGAGAGTGGTGGGCTGACGATCAGCTGCACTATACTATATCCTGAGCAGTTTGATGCATTACGGAGGATGTATGATTGTGAAAAGAGTATCGTAGAGTCCCTGTCGCGGTGCGTCAAGTGGGACGCTAACGGGGGCAAGTCTGGGTCCGCATTCTTGAAGACTCGAGGTTCGGGCCGATTCATTTTGTGTGCTCAGGCTGTTGGATTAACCTTGGCTGCCAGATGACCGGTTCATCGCGAAAGAGCTCTCGCGCGCGGAACTGCAAACAATGGAAACTTTTGCTCCTGCGTACTTTGATTACATGGCATCCGCTGTCAGTGGAAATGTAGGTCGTCTACTCTCCTGCCCGCGAGAAATGATCTGTTTAATCTTGTGATTAGCGCCCAACGTTGCTAGCCAAAGTCTTCGGTTGTTATAAGCTGACGTTCAAGAAGTCCAAGGACAAGGGGACGGGCAAGGGTAAAGTGACCTACATGAATTTGTTTGTCATGGAGAATCTGCTTTACAACCGTCGATTTGCCAAGGTAGACAGAAATTTTGTTCTTGCAGGTCTTTCAGGTTTGATCGTGCTCCTTTGACAGATATATGATCTCAAAGGTTCCACTAGGAACCGGCACGTGCAATCCACGGGAAGGGAGAACGAGGTTTTACTGGATGAGAACCTTGTTGAAAGTGAGCGATAGATTGTCTCTCTAGCGAGCTCCCTGACCCTTTGCAAAGCCGCCCACCTCTCACCTTTCTATCTCAAAGAATACTCCAAGAGGATTTTGCGTGGCGCGTTGTACAATGACAGCAAATTCCTTTCGGACATTAACGTCATGGACTACTCGCTAGTTGTTGGTGTTGATAACGAGACACATGAACTTGTGGTTGGGATCGTCGGTAGGTTTACTTCTCCTGGCTAAACTGTCTTCTCGCTTTTATCATTGAAGACGTGCTCATGAGAGGATGTTTCGTTAGACTATATCCGCACCTACACGTGGGACAAGAAGCTTGAGAGCTGGGTAAAAGAGTCTGCATTCCTGACTGGAGGTGGAAAGGGCGAACCTACTATAGTGGGGCCGAAACAATACAGGCAACGCTTTATCAGTGCGATGGAAAGGTACTTCCCATTGGTGAGTTTCACGTGGGCTGGCTAGTTGTTGGATTTCATGTAAACGCTGTTCGGTGACAGGTCCCGGATCGCTGGATGAAACAGAAGGACACACCTGAAGAAGACCCGAACAGCCTGACCGATCTTTGGCCTGATTGGTGACCGGTGATAGTCTAGCGGACTCTCAGTCTGGCGCCAAACGTTTTGTTTGTTTTGATTCGCATTTCGATCTTGTTAAAGATCACCATCTACTCCACATGTTCCTACATACGCATTCCTGATTTGTTGCATCTTACATGACATACCCCATGCATGAACCAGTAGCATACTCTGTTGTACTAATACACGTCTTATCGAAATCGCAAAGCATCCCTTCTAAGATCAACCAATTTAAACTACCAAATCTTGCGGCGTATCCTAATCCACACACCAAACGGTATCGAGCCACTCTCATTGTTCGACCCCCTAAGTCACGACTACGATGGACGATGACGACGCCGAATACATGCAGGGCAGCGAAGACGAGGTACTGTATTTCGTTTTGTTCGTGAACTCGTCGTGATCGCATGGCTACTGTGAGCGAGCGCAACCGCACTGACGTTTCTATCAACGGCAGGACTATGGCTTCGACTATTCCGATAACGACGAAGCTAGCGAGTCAGGGAGCGCAGATGTCGAGAACATGTACTATACCGCGAAATGTGCGTTTGACTCCCCGCCCCTCTTCTCATGCATCCTTTGCTCAACTGGGCCCGGAACGTGTTGTGAAATAGCCAAGAAAGAGGACGACCCTGAGCAAGCGCTCAAGGAGTTCAAAGCCATCGTCGATCAAGAAACAGAGAAAGGCGACTGGTGAGCCCGCTCTCGTCTCGTCCCTCCCCTTCGCACTGACATTGACTCGTAACGCCAAGGGGCTTCAAGGCCCTGAAGCAGTCTTCGAAACTGCTCTTCCTGACCCTCCACCGCCCCGCGGAGGCACTGGCAACATACACCCGGCTTCTCACATACACGAAATCCGCCGTCACCCGGAACTACTCTGAGAAGACGATTAACGGGATCTTGGACTATGTAGGGGGTGGAAAGGGAGGGGCTGTGGAGGTGGACGTTCTTGAACGATTTTATGCCGTGACGAATGAGGCTTTGGAAGAGGCCAAGAACGAGGTGAGCTTCAGGTTACTGTTGACGCGGATCCCAGGGCGAGGCGCTGACCATTACCCCATGTATATAGAGACTATCGGTGAAGACAAATCTGAAGCTCGCCAAGCTTTGGTTGGACAGAAAAGAGTATGGTCGACTCCAGAAGGTGCGTATATCGTCCCCTTTCAAGCCATTCACCTCTGTGTAACACAAATGACGTTCAGATCATCCGCGAGCTGCATGCTACGACGAGAGCTGCGATGGATAGCGAGGACCAATCACAACGAGGAACTCAGCTCTTGGAGATCTACGCGCTCGAGATCCAGATGCACAACGAAATGCGAAACGTCAAGAAACTCAAGGTATTTTTGCATACCCGCCTTGTCAGTGTCGTGAATCCTCATCCGATGAACGTAAACTAGGAGATTTACAACGCCTCGAATAATGTCCGCTCTGCGATCCCACACCCGCGTATCATGGGGGTCATCAAGGAATGTGGCGGCAAAATGTGGATGGGCGAACGCCAATGGTCTCTCGCTTCCTCTGACTTCTTCGAGTCTTTCCGGAATTATGATGAGGCTGGATCCCCGCAGCGCATTCAAGTGCTGAAATACCTAGTGCTTGCCAACATGCTGACAGGGAGCGAAGTAAACCCGTTTGATTCACAAGAGACGAAACCGTACAAGTCAGACCCACAAATCAAAGCAATGACAGATTTAGTGGATGCTTATCAACGGAGGGAAGTACATTTGGCTGAGAAGATTTTAAAAGGTTAGTTGGAGACTGGAGACAAAACTCTCGCGCTAATGAGTGCTGGCGCAGACAATCGCTCCACGATAATGGACGACGCATTCATTAGATTGTATATCGGTGAACTCCTGAGAAGTCTACGCACATCGTACCTCATTGATCTCATCAAGCCATACACGCGTCTGGAGCTTTCGTTCCTCGCCAAGGTGAGCTGGATCTGTGAGAAGCTATGTTGGAGACTAACACGACCGTACAGCAACTCAACGTCGAGATTGCGGAGGTAGAAGAGCTCTTGATAGGGCTCATCCTGGAAGGGAAAGTTGATGGTCGGATAGACCAGGTTGGGATGAGACTGGAGATGGACCGGGCGTACGTTTTCCCATCTCGTCGAGCACCACATATACTCATCGACTTACAGCCAAGCACTCGAGAAAAAGCGATATGCTGCACTTCACTCGTGGACAAAAGCACTAGAAGGAGTACATGCTGCCGTAGTCGCCAAGACAGCAGGAAGGGGTACCTCGGATACCTTTATGGGCGTCCCACCCGAACGGATGGCTGATTTTAGGGACATTGGACTCTAAACGAGTTGTAGAGCACTAATTGTCAACAGTGCCAGCTCCACCGCATGTCAATGAGTGATCCATAAGCATACATCAGAACGATTCTGGGTATAGAACGTCAATGTCACGACTAGTAGGATAGAGGCGCGCTGACCTATAGCGGGCGATTGAAAGGTTTCCAATCGTGCGGCCAGCCCTCTTTTGATGGGGTGTCTGTTGGGACTCTGAGCTCGCGAGGGAATATGCCTCTGACTCTGGATTCGATGGCCCTCTTCTCTGCGTTGGAACAAGTTTTGAGCATCTCCATCTCGGCAGCACTCCTCGCTCTTGGATCCTCTCTCCTGTTTGCCTCTTTGAATAATGCTGGGTCAATTTCCTCAAGCTCCTGCATCGCCCTCCTCATGCATTCGAACTTTCGCTGCTGTTCCACGTCGCGTTTTTTACGCAGATGGCGTTGGTAAAGTTTCCAGGCTCTCTCGATCGTCTTGTGGGCCTGTGCTGAAGGAATAGCGCGCTGGAGCGCGAGAGCTACGTCTGGACGCCATGTGCCGGTGGGGGAAGGACCAGTACGGACGTTGGGAGGGTATAGCATGCGACGGATGACTTCGCGTTGGGTATTGGTCGGGTCGGTGACCTGCGCGTTTGTCGCTGCATAGCGCACCGAGATTTGCGAGGCTCGCAATGGGAGCGGACGAGCGCACTTGAGTAACGACATTGAACGATCCTTGCACTATGGAGACTTCAAAAATGCGCCAGGTCTCGGTTCCCACGGCCGCGTGCTACCGCAAAACTCGAGCGTGTTCCAACTTGTTCTCCTTCTCAATGTCGTCTAGTCTTGGTTTGCTCTGTCGGCGATGCACGTTCTCGTTCGTTAGTCCAGTGAGTACACCTGCCATGCGTCCAAGGTCGTTCTTCTGAGTTTAAGAGTCGGTATATGCCCGACAACTGTCCTCCCGTTCTGCCAACTTGCCCCGGTCTACATCGTTCCAGCTCGTAGCCAACCGCCGTTTTTCTTCGTCACCCGTCGTGCTTGCGAAACGAGTCGAGAAGAAGAAAGCCCCCTCAAAGCATCAGCTAGCCCTCATAGCCAAAAGAAAGGCGGTCAAGCGCGGTAAAGATGCATACGCGAATGAGAAGATGACCCTCGCCGACGCTGTATCCGTCCTTCGCGTAGGTTTGTTGTCATTACACGTCCGATGTCGCTCACTCGCCGTGTTCTGTAACCTCAGGCAGTAGAGGTTGCACGACCCGAGTCGACATATGAGTTGGTGATCCGGACCGCTATGTCACGTGGTGCACCTATCCCCACTGGTCGTATCAACCTTCCTCGAGAGGCCAAGCCGAGAAAGGAGTACCGTATCCTTGTTTTCGCGGATGGCCGGCAGGCAGACGAAGCCAAAAAAGCTGGTGCCCATGTCGTTGGTGGACTCGAGCTAGTTGACGCCGTTGGTACTTTCGTCTCGCCTCTCCTTCTGTTGCTGAGAATCAACTGCAGGTTGCGGAAGGCAAACACAACAACTGCACGACTATCCTTTGTACAACATCCCTCATCCGTAGCATTAGTAGCAAATTGGGTCGTATCCTTGGTCCCCGTGGTCTCATGCCGTCAGAGAGACGAGGAACAGTCACGGATGATATTGAGGGGTATATTCAAAGGCTACAGGGAACGACTGAGTGGAGAGGTGACAAGACGGGAACTATAAGGATGCCCATCGGCAAAGTGGGTTCACGAGAGCTTGTTCTTCGTTCCTGCTCTCCTGCATTTTATCTTTTGTCACCAGTACTAATTTCCGCCCAAATTCTCAGCTACATTTCCCCATCGAGGATGTAGTGAGGAATGTCAAACAGTTTGTCCTTAACGTGAAACGCGCCACGGGAAACCTCAAGGATGCTGTTGCGGAGGCTGAGGCCAAGGCTCAGAAGGGAAAGAACGCCAGTAAGAGTGTTAAACCTGGTGCGTGTCTCGTGTGGGCAATCCGTGCACTCCTTGTTTCCCCATCTCTTCGTCCCGGTTCTCTTTCAAAAATTACCTCCCCATCTACATCCGTTTCCGAGTTGCTCGGTGTTACGGTAATAATTCAACATTGCTCTTCGGACGAATCTTTTCCCTCCTCTCCACCGATTCCTTCTTCCCTTACCTTGATCAACCGGTCTACTTGAACCACCGTGTTGCAATTTGCCCTTTTCCACTCATGGCCGCTTCTACTTGGTCCCCGATCGACGACATCGCCGTTCGCTGTCTCTATATTTGAGTAAACTAAAATTGACTGACGGACATTTCAGTGAATGCGATCATTCGGATACTTCTCAGCTCGACCCAAGCGCCCGGCATTCAGATAAAGGATCTTTGATGGATGGCTGGACATATACCACATGGTGAAGTTGGATGACGCTCGTACAGCTTGGTACCAGCGTTGGATATGGTAAGGCCGATCAGATGATGTGAAAAATGAAAAGGATATCTTCTGTCGGCGCCGGCTTTCCTTGATCTATAATCTTACTCCATCTACTCGTGTCTCGACTGTTTTGGCAAGGATGTTCGGGGGGAGAGCACTTCCGATGAAACGGTTAGACAATACATCGAATAATAGCAGTGTGACATCTATCCAATGAGCAGTGCGCGTGTGTATGCTTGTGGTAAACGGGGATCTACGGCAGAACAAGGAAACCGAGGGAAATTGGGGCAGGGTAAACGAGTTCGTTGAAAGCCAGGATGTTCAAAGTGGGTGGCATACGTAGTTCAGTAGTAGTGGACATTTCCTGCCTCGGAATCAACGAGTCGCAAAGCTTCATCGTTCTCGCCAGCCAAATCCTTCCTAGAAGCTTTCCACCTCACCTTCTGCTCCTTCCGAAGCGTATTGTCAAGTGCAGCATAACTTCTCTCGTGTGCCTTGTCTTTCCTGTCTCGTCCCTTTGCTCGTTTGCCTACGTCTGATCCCTTCGCGTCCTGGATACTTTGTTGCTTCAACGTAGTTCCTTCGTCGGTAGGTTGGAAACGTTCAATGGGTTTATTCTTGGATGGATGAGGAAAGATGTCGCCCCACGAAGATTTGCGTGCATCGTAAAATGCTTGTTTGCCTTGCGATTTTGGGATCGTGAGCCGCATAATTTTTCCTATTGAAATAAAAACATAAACATTAGCTCATCGCTTTCATCTCGAGAGATGATGGGAGTTGATAGACGGGAAAAACGGTGGGAATAGGGACAGGTTACGAACCTTCACGCGTACATGCATCAATAATGATATGTCCGCTCTTCTTGAGCGGTGGGAACACGAGACGCGGCCATCCGTATGCCTCGCTCCTCAGAGCCTCCTCGAGGTTTGACGGCGACTCAGACTCTTCGGGCGCATCTTCGGGTCTCGCCTCGGTTTTTGAATATCCCGCCCATAGGGGAAATTCTGATGTGGAAGCGGGTATTTGGACAGACGCTGGTGGCGTTGATGTTGATGCTGGTGACGAGGGGACTCGTGCCTGCGCTCGTACCATAGTTTCATCCGACGAACGCACATCAACACGAGGCGACATGAAGGACGCAGCATCTGCGCTTGCCACCCGCCCAAGTACTTCCACAGCGCCGGTACCAACACCGTCATCCACAGGCACACGAGCTTGTGCTTGATCCGCGGGAACGGAATTGACGTCGATGGGTGGCAGCAACTGGGCATGCTCCAATGTGAACCGCGCAGCTGACACCGACAATGACGGTGATTGCGGGTCGATACAGGTACGATCATGCCCATGTTCATGTGCACGTTGCAACTCCCTTAGCACACCTGTCCCCATCTTCGCTCGCTCTATCGCTTCCCTCTCCACTCCTCCCATTCTGCCCACTGGTCGTCCCCTTGCACCTAAAATTGTGCTATCAGGTCTTGGTCCTCGCCGAATGACAACGTATGAGTAGCCTATATCCTCGTGGCCTTGCTTTGCATGTTTCGTGCGCCGAACAAACGTGGGGCGCTGCAAGCGCTGAGAAAGTCCACAGACGAGACCCGAAGGGCCAGAATGTTGGAGGGGACAGGGGCGATCATGTGGGCACTAGACCATAAAGACGGGCGACATCGCATTTTTCAAATGCGAGGGCATGGACAGGAAACAATGCAGAAAGGGGAAGAGAAAGGAATATCACGGCATGTTCACATTATGCAAGTCTGCAACTTACGGGTGCGACAACATGTGAGCCCCGAAAAGGCTGGTGCATCATTTCGGGGGTTTCAGTCTCCGTGCGACCCAGGTCGAGCAAAAGTTGACGAGCTGCCGCAATGTTTTGGAAACCGGAGGGAGAGTTATGGTCGATGAGGATCTACCTACGATCAAGTCGCTAGTTATTGTGGAAAACATGAAACATACAATCGTTTGTGCACCACTGTCCCACATTTCCTTAACCATATTTTTCCTGGAGAGAGAAGGTTGTGCAGACAGCATGAATGCTGAGAGGGCAATTGTCGAATGACCCTCGGCAGGATCTACGCGGTATTCTTCGTGAAAGGACTTTCTCCACGTGACGTTCAATGCACCAAGCTCGGTTTCTGCGCAATGACTTCAGCAACTTTGAATAAATGAGTGAAGTAGAAGTATTTACCTTGCAGGAGTTGTTTGGCTATCGACACGAGACCCTCGCGCTGGTCCAGACCAAGGTACGTGACAACGGTGGAGTTGGCCAACAGTGGTCCCTCTCCTGGGGTCGTGGATGGTCTTTGAAACACGTTCAACGCTGCCCTACAGAATCTTCATGAACAGTCCAATGTGCGCTAGCGGTAGACCCTACCAGAGTCCGCTTCCGGTGGCAGAACCCCAATCAATGACCCTATCCACGTTCCACGACCCTCCTAATCTATGCTTCACGTGGTGCAACACCGCATATATGGCAGAATAATGTGCGGGGAGGATGACAGACGCAAATGCAGTTCCATCGCGCGCGGAATGCTGATAACGTTGTCGACGATTTTTGTATTCCACATTGTAGGCTGTGGACCAAATTTCTCCCGAGCTATCCTGTTCTGCAAACAAACGTTTTGCGTCACTGTGCAGCAGTGTCTTGTTTGTGCCTATACACGATCACTGAATTCGAATACTTGAGTGACAATAAAAACATACCTTCGATGAGCGCAGTGACCGAACGCTGAAGTTCAGGGGACAGGACCACAGTGCCGATTCCGTCGCTGCCGAACCGGGCTGCGGGTGATTTACGGTCCTCCCTACGTCGCGCAGGTTCCTCAATCGAGTTGTCTGCGTGGTCCATGTCATAATATTCAATTTCGCCCTCGCCATTTTCAAGTGCTTCCAGTTCTCGCGCAGATGTTGAAGCTGGCCCTTCTGTTCCTTTGTGCTTGGGCATCAAAGATATATCAACATCGTGAAGCAACGACTTTAAGCTGGGGTCCAGTGCCAGTGATGGCTTTGGTTGAGCAGTGACATGCACGCCCGCTGTCGAGGAAAAGGCGGAAACTTTTGAACGCGTTGAACAAGACAGAGTGCGCAACGAAGCACGAGTGCCGGAGAGCATCCCAGCAGCGAGCAATACTGTAGTCGGGCGGCAAACATTAATTTGCTCGAATTGTGGCTTATGTAATCAGCATAGACTACTGACGCGCCCGACGTCTTTCACGTTCTCCTCGAAAGTATGTCTGGCTCCGACGTTGCACTGTCTCCAAAACAACCCCCCTACTCAGATAGCGAGCCACCAAACAAACGAGCTAGGTTAGGAGACAGCTCGGCCGTGTCGGATTCCGAGGAACATAGCCACGCGCCCAGCAGCAAGCTCGACGGAAATACACCACTCCCTGGAGCGGATGTTGAAGATGATCCGTACTCTTTAGATGCCACAGCCTCCGCGTATGAGCACAAGGCATCGGACTTATACCTCGACACCGTATGCCAGCACGCCTCCTCAGCTCCTGATATTCCCTCATTCTTCTTCGCAGATTAACCGGGCCCTGCTTGACTTTGATTTTGAGAAAGTGTGCTCAGTCTCGACCTCTAATATTAATATATACGGCTGCCTTGTCTGCGGAAAGTACTTCCAAGGCCGTGGCCGCAGCTCATATGCCTATGCTCACTCCATTCACGATGACCACCATGTGTTCATCAATCTCGAGACAACAAAGGTCAATTTCACCCTTTCACACGTGTAGCGGCGATTCACCCCAGTGGATCATCAGGTCTACGTACTCCCAGATGGCTATCTTGTATCTGACCCGTCACTCGAGGACATTGCCTTCGTGTTAAATCCCAAATTTACGAAAACATCGATAACGAACCTGTCCTCTACCTCTTACCTCTCCAAACCATCCTACGACCTCACACACAAGCCCTATTTGCAAGGATATGTTGGTCTAAACAACATCAAGCGTAATGATCATATGAACGTCATCATACACACACTCCTTCATGTCCCTCCACTTCGAGACTACCTTCTCCTATCAGATTTCAAGGGGAAAGAAACGGAGCTTGTCAAGAGATTCGCAGCACTTGCCAAGAAAATCTGGAATCCGCGGCTTTTCAAGAGCCAAGTTAGCCCACATGAGTTCCTGCAGGAAGTGAATCGTGCCAGCTCTGGAAAATTCTCACTAGAGAAACAAGGGGATCCGGTAGAATTCCTTGGTTGGTTCCTTAATCGCTTGCATATCGATCTGGGCGGTACGAAGAAGAAGAACTCAAGTGAGTTCTGGTTCAAGTTGCCGAGTGTTTGATACATAACTTGCACAGGTGTGATTTTCTCCACTTTCCAGGGAGAGCTTCGCGTAGAGACGCAACAAGTCTTCGTACGCCCTGACGAAGCTGGAAACGAAAAGCCGAAATTTGATATTGACAGAGGTTAGGACACTAAGATCATGAATCATGTTCATACCGATCTGTGATTTCCGCGCGTCAGACATCAAGTCAATGGTATCGCCGTTCCTCTTCCTAGCAGTTGATCTTCCGCCGCCACCATTGTTCCAGGACGCAGTCGAGAAAAACATTATCCCACAGGTTAGTGTACATTCTGTGTTGGCCAAATATGATGGTGTCACCACACAGGTAAACTCCTCATGTTGGACACGCTTCATTTGTCACTTATAGTCACGCACCATCAAAGGAGTCGGCAGGCCAGCTAAGGCGATACAAATGCCAGCGTCTCCCACGTTATATTATACTCCACTACAAGCGGTTCACCAAGAATGCCTTCGTGGAAGAGAAAAACCCTACCATCGTCACCTTTCCGCTCAGGGGCGTTGATTTCCGCGAATGTACGCTTCGTCGATCTTTCATGTAATAACGTTACTGATCAACCCCATCTCCGTTCGGATCTTTGTCAACGTGCTTGTTGGTAGACCTCGATGCGCCACCTTCGCATCCGCCTACGGCCTACGATCTGATCGCCAATGTTACCCACGAATCCGTAGCGGGAACTACGCGTGATAAGGAAAATACGGTCTGGAAGGTTCATCTCCGAGTCGGAGGCGGAGGCGGTGAAGGCGAAAAGTGGCTGCAAATTCAGGACCTCATTGTCGAAGAGACGCGCAAAGAAATGATTTTCCTAGCTGAGAGTGTTTTGCAGGTGAGTATCTTATTCCTGGCAGTGGGATTCCCGTTGAAAAACATGTGGACAGATATGGGAACACCGTGACACCATGGCTAGTAGCACTAATGGAGTGATGAGAATGGATGTCGATCGGCGGTAACCAGGCGGGCGTATGTACATGCGTGCGATTGAGCACACAGTCATGGAGATAGCGGGATTTTGCCACGTTTATTAGGATCGAATGCGAATCCGTAGTAACCAAAACACTCCATGTGTATGGAGTTATGATATAGCGACCCCCTCGGATAATGCATCTTTACACCCTCCTTGAAGGCCACATGACGAACAGCTTTACTGAGGAGTGATGTCGGATTGCGGTCGGTCTGTCCCCGTTGCGCCTCGGACTTTTCTAGCAACCAAAATACATTAGATGGTACTTCCCCTAAGTCTCGAATCTATCGCGCACTGTGTAGCAGCGGTGCTCTCAAAGAGTGGTTTGAAAATGTAGACGCCTGAGACAACACCTGAGATGGCGACGGGCCAAGAGTAAGTTTGCAGAACGGATTTAGTTCTGTAAAGACCGTACCCAACAAGCCAGCGAAAATATATGGTGTAAGACGTCGAGACATGGTATGAGGCCTTTTTTTCCGTCACCCAAGATTCAAAATATTCAAGCTTCAAGTTCAGGTTCAAACGTTCAAGGATCAGTCAGAGCATTTGTGAAGCTGCTCGGTCGCAGTCCATCCTTATTTGGAAACTCCGCGATGGTGACTGGTTACCAGTTACTGGTGACCACCGATTTAGTTATTGGAGCATATATACTATACTGCATAGAACAAGTTATGCAGGAATCCCCAACACTTGACAGGCGGACTGCGCCGCTTGTTCCCTGGCAGTGCGAATCTGGCCAGCGGTGCCACTTCCGAGCACCTGACCCCTGACTAAGACAAAACATAGCGTAAAATCATTTCACCGTTTCCATCTCCATCCAATCGCATACCTTTGCACACTGCACTCCACACCAAGGCATTTGGAGGACCTTCAGAAGATTCTTTCCAACTCAGCAAGTGTTGCTCATTGCGTCCCTGGAGGTCTGCATCATAATGAGGTCGAATACTCACACACACAACGATCAATCCACTCACAATTATGGAGAGCCGTGACATATCCTACAATTCTGTGAGTTCGGTTCCAGTAAACAAGGATGATATTTAACCTACTTCCATTAGCCATGTTATGAAGGGAAAAATACCAAGGTCGAGAAATAAAGATGATGTATGGGCTCGAGTGTCCTTCACATACCATCTCTGCTGTCGTATTTAAGTCATGTTCTTTGTAACGGCGAATGCAGACATGGCTGCACCACTCGGTGCTGTAACATCCACCGGTTGATGAGGTGTCGTCACGGAAGCGCTCCCTGAATCAGAAACTGTTAGAGAACATGCATGGCGGCACGAGACCGTCAGTTCTCGTTGATCGATAACTTACATGAACACCTTGTTTGAAAACCGGACGCCCAGGACTTACTAACGAGTTATTCGGCCAAGGCACACTCATATAAGTCATCAGCTGACATGAGAACCATGGCATCTGTTGACCAAGTCATCGCTACGGAGGAGAATAGTGACCGATCCAACATAGGTAGCGTCAATACAAACCTCCAGGAGAGTAGATGGTACGTGTTTAGTACTCCGTCGACCGCGGATGTGACACGGCGCCGTTTATGCTATGCAAGCATGCCAAAGTCCAGAGAGAGTGGACAAACAAAGATCAGAGGGATAATCTGTTGTATCCTTTCATGGGAATGTTGCTCCGGGACTATGTCTGATGTTGGACCGGTTGATCTCGATACATCGATGAAAATTGATCACTGCGGCCGTGTACCTGGGCAGTAGAGTCGCGGTTGCCCACAGCTGATGTACAGGCCAGAATGTGGAGAGATGAAGCGGAGATTTCGTCCCGGTGACCATGATGGTGCCAGCTTGAATTCTTCCGATTATCTACCATCTGATTCGTATTCAGTGCCAGGGCACAACTCCGCCCCGGTGATCGAGAGGGATCAAGGAGTACTACGGTGCCGGTGACTTGCCAAGTCACCACGTCGATTATCTTGGGCGGGTAAAAGTGCCTGCGACGAATTTAGTAACTGCCTTCACCAGTCACTCTTGTCACGGGTCGACGGTGAGGCTGGGATGTCGGACCTTGCACATGAGCCCTCTTGAATTCAGATGTACGTGTTGTTCATATCACGCCATTCAGCTGATTCACAGGCTACGACAGTCCTTTCATGGCCACGTCCGAACAACGCAAGGACGCGTAAATAGATAACGGGTCTCCAGGGCGTGAGCTAGGTGTAAAGCTACAGAGTGGGATGCTGGGTGATGGGGAGTTGTGGGGACTAGATGTGAGAGAAAAGGACGAGAATAAATAGACAGAAAACGCGGAATTGGTCAAGTCGCTGTCCGATGTCATACTGGGAATCAGTCTAACTCGTCACCCGCGCTCGCTCTCAGCCTCGAGTTTCAGCGCCTCTACAGCGAGTGTCGCCGCTGCACCACGTGCATGGTGTTTATGAGTCCCAAGACCTACGCCATACTCCTTCCCAGAAACTGCATGAAACTGTTAGACAATGTATAGCACGACACCCGAAGAAAAAAAAAGTTCACCTTTGCATACAGATTTCCATTCCGGACTGTGTGTTGGCCCGCTCGTCGAGTCCTTCCAGCTGAGAGAAGCAGCCCGTCCTATGGACTGTAGGTCTGGAGAGCAAGGCTTTCTTTAGGAGTGTCACTTAACAGAGCCTGATTAACTTACAATTATTCAGCGCAACGATGGGGTCTTGGGCTAAGGCAATGAGCACGGACGAACCCCATTCAGAAGTCGAAGAAAATACACACCACGGGACATTCTACGTTGACCTGGCAGGCTCCCATAGTCGAACAGTAAATTTTATACTGTCTAGCGGCGGAGACATCGCGAGAGCATTAACGATGGCGGTATTGTTCAAAGGCAATGCTGGACGGAGCTGAATGCTTCTGTAGGTGTGCGCTCTCCGTGATCGCGGCGTTGCCATTAAGCTTAGAGAATAATACACGAAATAGCCAAGCTGCATGAAATAAGGCGCGCTCTCTACACGCAATATCGATCGAACTGCTGGGTGCGAAGAAGCGAGAGAAAGAAAGTGGCCACGAGGATTTCATGTCGGGTATCTGCATTGGATCGCTCCAAGCCCCGTCAAAGGTAGGGTCCAGGAGAAGAACCTGGAAACGCCGGGCGGCGCTCCAGCAGGGGCCCGCGACTTGAAAAGTACCATCTATTGGACAGGAATTCTCTCCCAGGTACGTATTCATCTCGATCGGCTGAGACAGAAGGGAGTAGACGGAGAAGCTACATGCTTGCAGAAACGTTCCTAGAGAGTTATTTGCTCCTTCAAGGCGTAGGCCACTGGGATGTCATGGTAAGCAGGTACAATTAGCTGACCCAGGATCTGGTACAGCTGGAGACGAGGCGGTGTCGTTTGAGAGTCATGCGATTTGTAATCTAGGGGGACATGAGCCGCCCTCGCTGTGTAGTCTGGTCAAGTGGTCAATGATTGCGCGAACATGTGGAATGCGCGTTGAACATTGGGAATAGGGTCTGAAGAGCGTGGTGGCATGAAATGACACTATTTCAGAGAGCCTGAATGACAGCGGCGCAGCTATTCCGAGGCCTATCCATTGAAACCTGAGTGTGAAGGACTGGGGCGATTTGCAAGCCGTTGCTGGAAGTCCAGACTGAAAGTGCAATAAGATTACGTAAGAAAAGTCTGTAAGTAATAAAGTACTTGAGCATACACGGTCCACCAGTATAGAAATCAATGGGTGAGTGGGAAATGGCACGAACTCTGTGCCTCATTTCTAGTGTTGGTTTGTGTATCTTGATTCTGATTATAGTTCTAGTGCTCATTTGCCCACTGGGCCGCAGTGCATGTGGAGGACATAGAATCTTGCGTTGAATGTTTCGCCACGGGCAATGTAGGCAAAAAAAAATGTTTTGTCTCTCAGGTCTCAGTCTCAACCAATCGATGCAACTCAAATGACCGGGCGAACGTCCACGACCATTTTTCTTGCAGTGTTTTTATATCTCTCCACAGCTTGGTGAGTTCCAGTACCAGCGCCTGGGGATAAAGCGACAAGTGTTCGGGTTCCGGCAAGCGAATGCTCGCGTTGTCTGCTCAGAACCGGTTTCCAAAGGGTCCACCCTCTCCGACATGCCAACCTGTGAATGTTCCATCCTGATCATGCAGGAAATGCTTGCACAGCCGGGCCTGCAGATTATAAGGAGCATGGCAGCTTGGGAGACTGGTTATCTTCCACTTGACTCCCCTGCTTAGAAAGCGAATAGCATCACTCGACATCGTGATGGAACAAATTACCCGTCAGTAGCAGCGCCAGTCGCTATCCAACTGCTTCCTCACCAAGATGTGCTGGCAGATTACCGTCAGAACCTGAACAACTATTTACAGGAGGTCTACAGAGGCGACCCACGTCGCCGGTTGACTTGGGAAACGTCGCACGAGGGCCCCGATAACCGGCCTACCTGGCAGGCGATTGCATTCTGTGCGTGCAACTCTTGATTACTCCTCTCTGCAACCAATGTTTCATATACAGTAAACGAGGTCGAGTGGGGTCGTGGCAACGGATCATCTCGTGGTGCAGCGATGGAGGCTGCTGCCAAAAGAGTTTTGATCGCTTTGGGAGTACACTTTCAAGAAGCTTGAGGTTTGCGCCGATGTAACCACCTGATCATTTCCTATTGTCGCAACACCCTGTCTTACAGAACATCCTACCTATTTTCTACCATATTGTATCTTTGCGGTTTATGATCAAAAGTTCTGACAAGGATACCGGACTACGCAGCATGAAAGATAGGGGTGATACCATGTATGGGAACGCCAAAACAGTCGACGAGATCATCCAGTGCAGCATGTGCAACATTTCTTCACAGGCTCTTTGAACTTTTTTCGAGGAACCGGCTATCGCACTCTTGATTACGAGCGTTGCTATTTTCTCATTGCTTGCGGAACGCGGATATCTTCAGTCAAGGTACCGCAGTAGCCACTGTGCTCACAGCTGCGCCGTGGATATGCCGTGACGAGGACTGCGGCCAAAAGCAGAAACGTCATTTGGGACGATGGACATGCATGTGCATGAACTTCACGAAACCAGTCAGACACGGTCCTATTCTCTGCTTGAAAGGTTGACTGCACCGCCACCGCTAACACACGTACCGTGATATCTTGCAGAGCCGCCAAACGTGCTGTGGAGTCCCCCGAGCCCGATAACTGTGCAGATCGCCGCCTCCTATAAAACTTTTGTTGCAAGGAGACCGAGGCCGTATACTTGGATAATGAACGTCACGACGATCACGTACTTATCCCCCGGAGGTTGCTAACTCTCCGTGACGTTATTCTCACACACAGCTTGTGGCACAGTCACCGAGTCAGATCGGCAAGTAAAGTATGGCGTTTCATCCGCTTGCTCGAAGTCGCGGTCGATGTCAGCACCGATGGCAATTTCAAAAGATCCCGCTACAGCTAACCTCTACTCTCCAAACATGGGTGCCGCTGACGTTTGTGTTCTGCACACAGCTGCGGCACTTGAGCTTAACACTTACAGAGCAGTCTCTCGGATTTCTCGTTATCTATTGACTCGAAATGACAATATTTGACTTCCTGTGGTTCCTCGGTTTAAAACCCCATGAATGGTGCCATTCCCTCCAACAGGTCCTAGATATAAATCTCTTCCGATCGATCAGTGACATTTGTATTTCCTCAGAATTATGGATCGTAAGTACTGCTGGCTCCGCTTCTGGAGTCGAAGGTTACTGACAGTGTCCTAGGTCAGAGAGGTGACTGGCGGATGTACCTGAACAACTATCTCCAAGGTCGTTATGGTCATACACGACATCTATCCTGGTCGAACACACAGTCTGGCCCATCACATGACACACGATGGCTAGCCGTTGCGTACTGTAAGCCATGCACATCGGTGCTCTCTTACCTAGTCACTGATGCGATGATTGTTTATAGACAACGGCGTTGAATATGGGAGGGGTGTGGCTCGTGACAGGGGAACCGCTATGGAAATTGCTGCCGAAACTACCTATCGCGCCCTGACGGCCTATCACAATTGACTTATCATATACGAAGCTTTGAAGGTACGATCTCACGCACTGCTTCACATGATTTTATTCTTGGGTCCCTAACATTCGCCTGCAGGTGCTTGTCACCCATAGACACTGGACGAGGGACTTTAGCCCTTGTGGTCATGCGTAATTTAGTATACTGTGTGGTTATTTTGGTCCCAGAAACATGTAGGCTGTAGTTTGGAATGTACCCACTTTCTTGGATCTAGTCATTAGAAGATTTGGCAGAAGCTGCTCAGATTTTACCGACACTTTGGCGCCATCCAGAGATCGGACAAAACTACTTTTGGGGTCAGTGTTGGCTGAATGAGTCAGGATGGTGCCGGGTCCCGTTGTGAGAGGGATAGTTTAACCAATAAACCTGGCGGCTGGCACTATGGGTGGCGGGATGGCTGAAGACCAGTGGCTTTACATACAGAGAATGCACAATATTCATTGTATCAGCATTGCTTTCCGGTAACTGCAGAATTCACTGACACACGCAAAATGCTGTATACTCTTCATTGATCTACGACTTGATTTCAAGCCCCTGTTGCACTGAATCCCCGTGCAATAGGAAAGCTGTGAGATTTTCTAGAAAAATGCACTGAACATCAAACTTTAATACGATGTATTCTGGATTGTTGACAAAGAAAACTACGCAATTTTGTGGGGTATTTGCTTCAATCTGGCGTAGGATGATACAGCAACAATACCGTGTGCTACATGGTGCCACGGCAGGCTTCATGAGAACCCACTCTGGGTTCCACACTGGCATGGGTAACACCGCGCTGTTGCGTTGACGGGTGCGATTATCCATGAACAGCCTTTTTAAAATTACTCACTACAACTTCTCCGCATCGTACGGAGCTCGACTGTCTCGAGCGCTTCGGGGGTGCGGGTAAATGAATAACGATGTGCCAGCTAGTCGTCGGTTCAATAGATTGTTTCCTGAAGGTTTAATTTAATCATACCGGCTCAAGACTTCACCCTGTAGTCACCGCTGTATCGGATCAACTCGAAACCCTACAGCAAGTGCGCAACCGATTTTTGGCCACTCATAAAGAACAAAATTTGACAATCGTGTCTTCTTTGTCCCTGGCCACAAGATCCGTTGGTGGAGGTCTGCGGCCGTGAGCCACTGTGGGAGACCAATAGGTTTATACTAGTCCTGTGACGGTGCGCAAAATTGAGGCTCGAAAGTGCAGAGCAAAAAGTATCCACATACACTATAGGGAACACTTTGAACGCATCACATGAGTACTTGGACGTTGAGTCGGACGCCTGGATTGATGGGGAGACTTACGTTTATCTGGCTGATTTCTAGGGTTGAAACGGATCGGATCGTTTCATCCTGCCAGGGCCGATGAGTAGTTGCCCCATGTCAACGGCGCTTGAATTCCAAGTGCTGAAGTTGTCCCAACGCTGCGTGAGTGCTCCCCACGGTGTTTGCTGACAGGTCGGCGTCATTAGCGTCCCGTTTGATGTTAGTCGTATATGGCGGATAAGTCGGCGTTCCTCAATTTCCTGGTCCCTAAAGCAAGAGGTTATTACAGTTAACCGAGTATTGCACAATACCGTCCGGACATTTTCCATGACTTGACGCCAGCACACAAAATATTTCGCAGGCCAGGTTTGAGCCAGGTAAAAAATATCCACCGTCATAGGAGCATGTAAGTGGCTGTGACTCAAACAAGGAGTTTACGTTGTGCGGCGTGGGATGCTGCTAGGCCCATCACGTCCCTGGTCTCGATGGCGATCACGGTACTATGTAGCGCTCTCGGCGGTGACCACAGCGGACAACGTCGCTCAGTCATCGACACTTCATCTCGAGTACACTTGGAACTTTAAATTTCTGACACTGACTCGATCCGACAGAACAAAACGATGCAGCAAGAATCGAGCATCCGGCCGCCGTTGTTGTTGATGGACACTCGAATAGGTATAACGGTCCAGCCAAGGTCCCTGAATGTGTCCCTTGCGAGGGCATTTTCCCAAGATCTTGGGATCCATCCAACTGTTCATGGTGTGTGGATCAGCCTAGGCCCTCTGAGCCACGATTCTATAACTTGAAAATTGCAATTTTTATTGGCCCTCCCATCAATACTTTATATTCCGCCATTCTGTGTACATTTTCCAGATCACTATTTACGTTCTGGCTCCGAATGAATGGTGTAAAGGCCAAGTCCTTTACGTCCTGATCCTATCAATCATTGCGTTCTTCGGGCCTTTCAATCTGGCTGAAAGCGTTCCCTTTGTATCCATGGATGGAGGCTGTGCCCGCACATTCCTTAACATGGGCATTGGCGAACAAGATTAAGTGGAGGGACGTTGTGTTCGTTCCTGTCCTGGGAAGATAAAGACCAAGGAACCCAAGGGAAGCTTCTCATTCCCAGCTTTGCTCTTTCCCTCTATCTACGAAATACCTTCGACAATGGGTGTGATCCCGCTCATCCGCCAATGTGTTCTAGGTGAGCAGTATTAACCTGAAAGCAAAGCTTTACCGACCCACGTTTCAGGAGTGACGACCCTTTTCTCCATTGTGGAGCTGGCCATCTCCGCCAGCTTAATATCACAAACAGAACAATATTATGGTGCTACGGCCGTTTTCTGTATTCTTGGCGTTGCTGTTGCAGCGATATCTCTGGTGACTTTACCCGTCATGTCGGTAGCCGTTGTCAGCTGCTCTTCTGGACGACTCACTAATCTATCACTGCAGGCTTGTTGTCGACATCCTGCGCCGCGGTGCCTTTACGTCCATGATCGCTGTCGAACTGGGCTGGTTGTGTAAGAGGACGTATTGTTTGTGTGTGTGACATTGTTGCCTATGACGTTACAGCTATTCTTTGGATCCTCTGGGTGGCCGTTGCAGGTGAAACGGCTTATCAGGTCGGTGCCGTTACCGGGCTTGGGTGCATTTACGTGAACAGTACGAATTTCATGCACTCATCATGTGCTGTCCTTGATTGCCGCCGTTCTAGCCATTGTCAATGGAATGTGTCAAGAAAGCCAAGCAATCGAGGCCTTCTCATTCCTGAACTTCATCATCAGTGAGTCACTTCTTGTTTCCCCTACTTATGTTAAAGGTTTCGTTTAGTATTGCTCTACACTGGCTTCCTATTCGTCATGACCATCGTTGCTGCAAGCCGTGGTCAGAGTGTCTGGCTGTCGTCCGTCAAGGACTCCTTCGGTTCTCCGACTGGCTCAGTGGAGCATCCCATGACTCAGTACAACAACTCGGCGCCGCCGCAACCACAGGTGTATCCTACTGGTACCCCTGCCCAGCACCAGTACGCTGCCAGCCCCACACAGCCCGCTGCCGCTGGTCCGGCTATCACGGTGTAATGTGACACGCTGGGAATCATGTGCTCGAAGATTGGAGTGTATATTGGATTAGGCGTAGCACCGAAATGTTTTCATTAACTTATGTCCATATTGAACTGTTGGCAGGTATGACAGCCACAGTCGGAGTTTCGGGAGTATCCGGCGGTGTGAACACGGACCACTGTGCAGAGTCAACGTTTCCCAGTTCGAGTGGAATTCGTTGTTCAGCCTCCTCGTCATCGCCATCGTCGCGCTCGTTGTCACCGTCGTTGTTGCCGGTGGTCTTTACACGACTTCATTGCACTCCTTTGTGCACTATTTGGGGGCTTCTTCACACGCTTTCCACTAATTCATCCTTGTTTCGCAAGCATCGAGGTGGGCAAAATTTCTCTTCACAAGTCGACCACAAATCTCCTCCAATCCTGAGTACTTGCATTTCTTCTTTACTCACCTGCAATCTTGCTCCACATCAGACTGGATTCGCAACAATGGCCCAACCCCAGGGTGATATACAGGAACGGATCGCCGCGGCTCGTCGTGAAGCAGAGGTCTTGAAGGAGAAAATCCGTGCGAGCAGAGAGGCTTCCGCTGATACTAGCTGTACGTGTTCCCCCCTATGCCATACCATTCCCTTCGAGGATCCATACAATGAACTTATTCCCTTTAGTGCGTGCAATGGCTGCTGAGGTTGACACACTCCCCCGGATCGTTATGCGACCTCGACGTGCACTCAAGGGACACCTTGCAAAGATTTATGCCATGCACTGGGCTGCAGATCGACGACATCTCGTCTCGGCCTCACAGGATGGTAAGCTGATCGTTTGGGACGCTTATACGACAAACAAGGTCCACGCAATCCCCCTTCGGTCGAGTTGGGTCATGACCTGCGCATACTCGCCATCCGGAAATTTTGTCGCCTGTGGTGGTCTCGACAACATTTGTTCCATCTACAATCTCAATAGTCGGGAGGCCAATGGTGTCAGAGGCGCACGCGAATTAAGCGCCCACTCCGGTTACCTTAGTTGCTGCAGATTTATCAATGACAGGCAAATAGTCACCAGCTCTGGTGACATGACGTGCATGCTTTGGGATATCGAAGCGGGTGTGCGAGTTGTCGAATTTAGCGACCACACTGGTGATGTCATGAGGTAACTGACCCTTCCTTATGTCCTCCCTATCGCCTCACCCAACATCCTTTCAGTCTATCGCTTGGCCCAAACCAAAATGTCTTTGTCTCTGGTGCTTGTGATGCCACCGCAAAGCTTTGGGATATACGCAGTGGTCGCGCTACACAAACCTTTACCGGTCACGAGTCCGATATCAATGCAGTCCAGTGCGTCCCGACGTTGTCGAGGTCGTCTTTGTTCTGAATCCTGTTTACTAGGTTTTTCCCTAACGGCGATGCTTTTGCCACTGGTTCTGATGATGCCTCTTGCCGGTTGTTCGACATCCGAGCAGATCGCGAATTAAATAGTTTTACCCACGACAACATCCTCTGTGGTATCACTTCAGTCGCATTTTCGATCTCTGGTCGTATCCTTTTCGGAGGTTATGATGACTGGACCTGCAATGTCTGGGACACGTTGAGAGGCGAGCGTGTGGGGGTTCTGACCGGGCACGAAAACCGGGTCAGTTGTTTGGGCGTGTCGGTCGATGGCATGGCCCTTTGTACAGGCAGTTGGGACAGCACACTTCGAGTGAGTGACTGGGCAAATGCTCCCACAGGTGATGATGACTGAATTATCGTCTCTAGGTCTGGGCATGATGAAAAATGGACTGACAATTCTTGTTTTTTCCACGACATTCCCTCTCCGTTTCTATTTAGTCCCCGGTTCTGTCCTCGACTATCTGTCCATTGATATCGTTGCCATATTCTCACCTGCTTGCGTTACTTCCAACGCTCGCCTCGAGTCAATCCTTACAGGTCATTTGCAAGTCGCCTTCGTCGGCATGCACCCTTTCGCTGCTTTGGTATACATATATTGTCTCCTTACGGGTCATCTGCTTCTGCCCAATTTCTACCTCTGATGTTTCTTCCACTTACTACCAACGCTGTGCATATTCCGTCGAGATTCAATCCATTTTTTTCCATCTGCTTATGATGGTCGGCACTATCCTGGCGCAGTCTAGAATATCGTAATGACCACTGCTAGGTAGAACTATAAAGACAAGCAGGCCCAATGTTCAACGTTGATTCGTCGCGTCGCGCTGTACCGTTCGGGAGTCAGACAAGTCCCGGCGGTAAGGTGTCTGTTATTCACAACCCACAACTTCAGCAGGGTCTTTCCTGACACGAACTAACTACTTAACACGGTGTCATATCCATGGCCCAGGCTGAAAATGACCGAGCCGCGAGTACTGCAAGAGCAAAGGCAATCATGGTACGCGTCTTACCATACTCCACGCTCTGTCGGAGCTCACCCTTGCACACAGCTCAAGAAGAAGCGACAGCAACAGAAGACCACTGTCACAGGCTCTCGTAGCACCTCATTGACTAGCACCCCGCCCTCTCGGTCTTATACCCCCGCTTTTCCGGAACCCGTAGCACCAGCTGAGGAAGAGAAGCGCGAGCGGGACATCAATGACCTGTACGTTTCCAGTGTTATGACATTTCAATGTCTCTGAACAGTGTATGATCTGTGCAGATTCAGCCCCAATGATACCGACACGAATTGGATCGAGTCATTACCCAGGGCTGAAGTCCCAGACGCGGACGCCATCGCCCAACCCCAGAGCCCGCAGCCTTTGCCAAAGTCCCCACCACCCCCTCAAGAGCGTGCGGGCACGCCGGCTTCCGTTTCACAGTTCGTGACGACTCCTCTCGTCAACCAGGAAGTTCTCGACGACCTCCATAGACAACTAGCAGAGCAACGTCAGGTTATAGACACCCTGCAGAATGAGAACTCTACTCTTCAAACCTCTCTGACCCGCCTCGATGAAATCCAGGCCGGTGAGTAACTAATTTGCATCTCTGCTCGCGTTCTCACAGGCTATGAGAACAGATGCTCGAGAGAGGGCGAAAGCCTTTCAGGGAGAACGTGCTCGCTGCAAAGCTCTCGAAGATGAGCTTGCCCAAGCAACGGAATCCCATGTCGTTGCCACACGTCAACTTGAGGAGCTCTCTCGAGAGAAGTCGCAGTTGGAGGATCGACACAGCGTCGCTCAGACCAAAATCGGCAACTTGGAGACAAACCGCCTCGCACTGGGCCAAAGATTAGGTGAGGCGGGCAAAAAAGTCGATTCTTTGCAGTCCAGTATGTTCCATTTCTTGTAAAGACGGAACTCCATTGTGACACGAGGACAGACATCGAACGTATGGCCTCGGAGTTGGGATCAGCACAACAGGAAGTTCACAACTCCCGGGCTCACTCGAAAAAGATCGAACAAGAACTCTCTGCAGCTCGTGGTCAGATAGAGGAACTGCACGCGAGTGCAATTGTGGACTCTGAACGATGGCAAGAACAGGATCAGAATCGCCAGCAGACAATTTCTTTTCTGGTCTCTGAGAAGGCATCCCTGATAACCTCGGTCCAGCGCTTGGAAGAGGTCGAGATAGGTACAGATACTTTTGATAGTGTGGACGTTGCTGGAACCGTCATTCTTAGAGCTCCAAGAGAAGGAAAGCTTGTTCCTCGCTGAGCAGGCAAAGGCCGCCTATTTGACCAAGAAGGTCCAAGAGCTCGAAACCACTGCTACAAGGCAAGGAAACGAACTCGAAGAAACCTTTTCTCGCGAGAAAGAATTGTTGGAACGTGTCAGAGATCAGGTGGGTGTGCTGCATCACTTTTCGAGCCAGAACGGTCTTCACGTGCATGTAGGAGCGCGAAATCCAACTCAGGAAAGCCGAGCTCGAGGAAGTACAAGCTACTTCCAATCAACATCAGCAACGGGTTCGCGAGTTGGAGGAGCAGATCGAGAGTGACGACAGAGCAGACAAGCTGGAAGTTTCTCTGAAGAACACTCAAGATCGTGCAGACGAACTTGAGTTCCAGCTCAACAAAGTACAACAGGTGCGATTCTGATACGGTCCTCCTCATGCCGTACTGATACCGCTCTCTAGTTGCATACAACAATCAAGAGCGAGCGAGAGAGCTTGGAATCACAGCTTCGCTTCAAAACCGAGAGCGAGGCGGATTGGAAGGCCCGACATTCTAGCCTTGAAGATGACCATGCTACACTACAAGGGCATTTGCAGTCGGCCAACAATCGTCGTGACGCTCTGCTCGAGGAGCGCGCCTCATTACAGTCGCAGGTGGAGTTCAACCAAAGCGCAGTCAAACAGCTCCAGCAAAAACTCGGGGAACTTGCTTCCGAAGTGTCCTCCAGCGACAGGGCGCTCCAGAATGTCCAGGGAGAACTCCGTGCTGCTCTTCGTCGTGCGGAAGAGTCGGAGAAGACGCAGAAGGACCTACAGGCTGAAGGGACGAGGCTCATGCAGTCTTTGGAGGAGATGAGACCCAAGATTGTTGATTTGACTTCTGTCAAACTTGAGCTAATGGAGCAAATAGACCGGCTGGAGCACGAAAAGAGGTCTCGTGACACGCTCATCTCCAAACTCGAGATGGCTCTCAACGAAGGGACGGAACGGGAGGCAGAGGCGGCGAAGCTACGGAGAGAGTCGGACACCCTTCGGGAGAAAGACAACCATTCGCTACAGCAAAGCGTCGCGGATCTACAACGGGGCTACTCCTTGCTTGAAGCCGAGCTCCAGTCTGCACAAGCGACCGTGAAAACATTGGAAACTGAGCGTACACGAATCCGGCAGGCAGAGGTGCGCCAAGCGGATATTGGCAACCGGATGAACGCAGAAGCACGGCGCCGGGAAGAGGAAATCTCCCATTTGGAATCTGCGCTGGCTTCGTCACGCAAGAACGAAGGGGACCAATCTCAGCTCATCAATCACTATAGGACAGATATCGAGGCTCTACAAAGCGAGCTGGTGGCCAAGGAGGAAGAGCTGGACAGCGTACAAAAGACGCCCATCACCGACGATGGTCTCCGGTCGTTGGACGACGAGATGCTCAGCGCCGTGAAGCAACAGCACGCCATTGAGCTTTCGTCTGCTCAATCTCAGATTCGCGCTCTGGAGACGACCGTCTTTGAGGCGCAGGACAAGGCACATCGGCTCCAACGACAGATCCACGTTCTGGAGGACCAACTTGCTTCGCGTTCCGTTTCGAGGGCCACATCGAGACCCTTCTCTCCCGGCGCACGACCTTCCAGCCGGACGAGCAACGATTTGCGGCGTGGATCATTGACTTCCAAGTCGAGCAGTCTTGTTCCACCCACTCGATCCGTCTTCGATGTTGGACTTTCGCCAGAAACACGGCACAAGCGTCAAGTCAGCCTGAGCATGTTGAAAGCCAGGATCGAGAGTGAGACTGCTGCCCATGGACACACGCCATCGCCGAGGGGTCTGTCTCCCGTCCCAGACTCATCCTCTGACATAGACTCCCACTCCCATCGACCCCAGTTTATGGACGAATCGCATATCTTTTGGTGTCACTCGTGTCGTGGAGAGTTGGTTATCTTGTGATACTTCTACTTAGCACTGGTCGTTGTTCCGATGATACTAACTGGAATTTATTAATGCGATCATACATATACTACTTTGTCGAATACCCAAGTGACTGATGGAAGGCTAATATTCATGGTGAAAATATTTATAACCAAGAAACAACATATTAACAGGGGGACACGTCCTGCATTGTTCGAAGGCTCCTCACGCGGTTCATCAACACCTGAACAGTCCGGATGAGCTTCCCAAACAGGTAGACAAGGTCGATACAACTCACCTCGACCTCCTGAGGCCGCAGCGTACCCTGCTTGCGTTCCTCCTCAACGCCCTTTTCGATACTCTCCAGAATATCGTGGATCAGTTCTCGATAGTCGACACCGAAAAAGTTGGTCAACTTGGCGGCTTTCCGTCGCCGAATCTGGAACCACGACTCTGCAGACGTATGGAATTCGGATGAGAGCGATGTCATGGACGCGTTGGATGGAAGCGAGTGTCGTCGTTCCGACCTAAAGGTGGACGCAATCGAAGCACGGCGAGGGTTCACTGGTGCTCCCTCCTCTGACGACGACTCGTCGACATCTCCATGAAGGAAACGATGTAGTTCAACGAGAGATTTGCGATCGTCCTTGGACGAGCATAAATGTGTGCACAAGGGTCAAAATACAAACACGTACTCGATCGATAATGTCAATCAAGGAATTCAAAGAGTGCTGATAATTGAGATAGACAGAAGATTGTGCCAGAACTTCTTCGAACCCAGACAATACTTCGGGAAACGAATCAGCAAAGGACTCCGCGAACGAGGAAGGGCTGGACTGAGGAGTGTCTTCATTATGAGGGAGCAAACATCTTGAAGAATCCGATGGACCCTGGTGATGGGTAGTTTTACCCATATACGCAGACTGATTCCGGTTGCGAGAGCTAGAAGGAATATTAAGAGTTAAAACGTAGGGATCGAGACCGGTAGGAGACGCCGGTTGAGAAACCGGTACTGTCAGGCGACTTGGGCGGGTACGAAAAAGTACCTGAGGTGGCTGAGTACCGAATACCTGTAGAACGAGTCAGCAGTCTCGAATGTACAGCAAGGCGGCGGTGCGTACCCTTTCCATTTTCTGCGCCCGGCGGACGTTGAGAGCCTTCTCCCGTTCGTCCAACTCCTCTTTTCCGCGGTCGAACTCATCCGGAGCTGCAGTCTTGTTGCTGCGAAGGCGATGCTCGCGGTTACATTCTTCACGGATCGCAGGAGGGGGTAAAGGGGGCCCAAATAGGGTCCCAGTGACAACCTCTGGGGGAATGCGCGAGCCAAGGAAACGATGGAGCCTCGCCAACTTTTCTCGTTTTCGTCGCCTTTCGCCTTCAGCTTGTGCCTCGGGATCAAGTGACTCGGCGAGAGAAGGTGTCGAATTGCTCTGGGGTAGACGTCGGCGCGTGTTCGGATGTAAAGCGAGAAAGTTGAAGCCGGATAAATCATCATCACGTATTTCTTCATCTGACAGATCGATAAATGATCTCGTAGACGCAGCTTCCAGGGAATCAAAGAGGTCATGCGAGTCAAGAGGGTCTCTTGCTGCTGTCCCATCCTCCTCGTCATCCACATACAACTTGAAAGAACCCGTCGCTAAAGGAGTCGAGTGTCTGCGACCACCCGGAGACCAGAGGGCATCCGTCTGCCATGGAGTCGAAGGTTCTGTCCTCATACCAGGAGCTTTGAGAGAGAGCGAGACTGACACGGCATGCCGGTGGGCTTTCTGTTTCGTGAGCAACGCTGCCAACGAAGGCGAATGCAGCTTCTTTGATACGCGGGGTTCGTCCGGATCAGCGACTGGGGCCTCGGCACCTGGCATCCTGCCGAAAACGCGAGCGAGCTTGCGGTGTCGCCAAATACGGTCTGCACGCTGGTTTGCATCGAGCTGATTCGTCGTAGGGGGTAGAGGTGATAGTGAATGATGAGCAGGATATGGGGACGAAGACATGGAGCGCTTGTTCGACTTGAGCCTCCTGCCACGTTCGGAAATCAACTCTGGCGCAGGGGGAAGAGAAGGTTTGTCGATATGTAGGGGACTAGACAGCGGTGCAAACTCGACGGGGGAGTAGGGGGAAGACGGCCCCGAGAGCGGTTGCAGCCGTGCGGGAGGGACACGTTCAATGGAGGGACTGGGTGGGGCGAACATCATCGAGGAGAGTGTGAGAGAAGAGGAAGAGGCGCCTGAATGGGGATACGTTGGAGACAGTTGTTGCACAGGGACAGATGTAGGACTTGGAGGAGCGAATCTCATGCTGGGAAGAGAGTCTGATGAAAGATTATGGTCCGTAGTAGTAGAGTGGAGGGCGGAAGGGGGGATGCTAATCGATGGAGGTTGGCGACGAGGTGAGGTGGTTTCCTGAGAGTTATCCTGGATATTATAAGAATTTGAATCATCAGATGTAGATGGGGAACAGAAATCAATGAAAGATAGATAATCGTCGATGGAGGGGAGTTGCGGCGATGAATTATGAGACATTGAAATAGATGGACGAGGTGGAAGATGTGCAGTGGGAGATGGAGAAATTTGGTTGTTGATTGAGGCCGAGACAAAGTTGATCGAGGGCGTGGAAGCGGATTGAGGTGGGTATGGCCTGGATGACAACTGTCGCGATGGGATGAGGTTGACCCGCCATCAGAGGAACAGGAGGACGTACGGTGACAGTGGCTGTGGGTGGAGGTCTAGAGTCGGTGACAGACAGCTGCCTCATTTGACTATCTGCGGTTGCGCCATTCAACCAATACGTCTCCTGTAAACCGTTACCTTGCACCGCATCAACCTCGCCACATTCGGCATGGTCGTTACGACGATCTGAGTCATGGCGCTTCACCCCACTCCCGGAACCGGAGAATAGGTGCAGTGAATCCCGACCCATCCACAGTATCTTTTCGACCTTGGACGGACGGTGAGATGCATCTGGTGTGCTCGCCCGGCCCTGCGACGACTCAAACTTAGGCTCAGCTGGGAGCGACTTCTCGGACTGTTTCGGTGTGGACACCTCGTCTGCAAAAGAGAGGTAAGTGTCAACCAGGAGCATTGAAACACGCCACACCAGTAGTATCCGTATCAATGTTCAATATTGGGGTAGGATTGAGGTATGGATTCGGGGTCACCGGTCGAGAGGAAGAGCCCGACATGGGTTGAACCGCAGCGCTGCCATCTGGCGGGTACGTCGTAGGGAGCGCATCAGGCCAGAAGTCAGCACCCATCTTCCTCCGCTGCACTTCCTTGCTTCGCATCGTGGGAAATGGCTCCTGTTCACGCTGGCCTGTCTTCAGACTATTCTTGGCTTTTCGCGGCGGGGGCGGCGGTAGGCTGAAGGGAAAGTCTGGCGAGGTCGTGGTGTGGTACGCACTCGTGGGCGAGCTGCTATTGCGACGCGTGAGTTCATCGTGCTCGAGCAAGGCCTCGAGGTTTGGCGAGATTTGCAAAGTATGGCCCGGCTTTGGGACGACGAGGGGACGTGAAGGAGAGGCGGAACGTGGAGGTGTAACAGCCATGCGAGGACAATTGGAAGTTGTTGAGAAGAGTCTCGGTTCAGGATAAGAAGAAAAAATACAGCGAGGAGTGAGTCTCGCTTAATTTGAACACGATACCGTAAAAACCGTCCATGTTTCCTGTCATCCTCGCCGTAAGTTCCCTACACTGTCTCAATCCCATGATGAGTTTTCATTACGTCTATATATCCGCCGAATTCGAGGATCAAGCCAGTTCAAGTCATTCCTTGGCAACAACTGATCCTTCTCCCGCCCCTTGACGACCTCATCTCTGTGATTGCCGTGTCATGTATTCGTTCATATCAGCAAGCCACAAGGCGAGCAATAAAGTAGTATAGTACTACATGCCACGAAAAAAGAAACAATCATGGCAAGAAACATTGGAATCGATAGTGTCACACTGGGATTCTTCGGGGGGGTAAAGGAGGCTTGCTATCCGGGTTTGTAGGTGGTACCGCAGTCGAGGTCACCCCCAAAGGCACGGTCGACTCTCCGTCGATCGGATTATTAATCTCAATCGACTGCCTTCGTGTTTCATCCCTGGACGCGATCGACTTGAGCGCCCGTGACGCTGCCGAGGCCGACGCGACGACGGAAGAATCATCCGCGGTTTCTGCTGCGTGCCTCACCGCGACAGAAGAAATGGTCCGAGGAGGCAAAGGGGGTGGAACAGGACGCGAAGGGGGAGGAATCACTTCGGGTGTGAGAGACAACGGAGCCACGTCAGGATTCCGATCGTTCGTTTCGCCACGTCCAGGTGAGGTAGAAAACGATGTTTGTGCTTCTGGACCTGGCTGTCCTGTCAGAATGGGGCTTTTCCACAAACGATACATGCTCTGGATCGTTGGACCCTTTGGCTTGCTTTCCGGGGCAGGTGAAACAGGCGCAACATTCCCCAGGGACATCACGTCGCCTCTGTGACTCGCATGGATTCCCGGGATCGTCATCGTGCGTGCTTGGGAGGGCTGAGTGTGAATTAATGACGGTGCAGAGCTCTCTTCCGCGGCTTCCGTGAAATCGCGGTCTTTGAAAGGATCATTGGACACGTTGTCGCCCAATGACCGTGCCAACCCTGGCGAACTTGATCCGCTTGAATACGAAATCATGCGACCTCCTGACAGGCTGGACGACCTCCCCTTTTCTCCGCTACTTGCTTGAGGGATGGGAATGGGTGATGCACTTCCGTTCATCTTTTCCGACTGTTCACGTTCTCTTCGCTCTATAACCACTCCACGTGTGCTCTCGGTCCGGACACGATGATCAGATGGACCCACATCGGAAAGGTCGTCCGGAAGCGGATTCCCACCGTTGTCTTTCTTCAAGCCCCAGACGCCCCACTTCCGCATGGCCTCCTTGGCTGTATTACTGAGTGCTTGTTTGTCCCCAGCCTTTGACTTGAGCGTGGACAAGAACGAACTCGTGGTGGTCGTCCTCTTGAAGGTCGCGCTGGAATCAGAGAGGTAGTTGGAATGCTCGTCACCACCTGCTGAAGATGAAATAGAGGGAGCACGCGACGACCTTGAGTGTGTATGTGACTGGGCGGATGGGGAACGTGGGAAGAGATATTCATGGGCATCCTGGTCATTGTCCGACACATCCAAAGTTTGTGTCGTGGGGGTATCAAATGAAGGAGTAGGACCGCTACCCTGTTCTGCACTTCGTTCTCTCCTGCCTCGCACTTCTTCCTCCATTTCTCTTGCGTGTTCACAGTGGAGTTCGGTATCTGCACTAGAAGAGAACCAAGAGCGTCGCCTAGCTGTAGTGGATGTTTTCTCTGAAATTGTGGTTAGAGTGCGAATAACGGGTATGCTGTCCAGTGACGGTGTCTCCGTCGCTGGCTCCTCTTCAGAGTGAGTAAGCACAATGGTGGATGGTGCTGCTTCTTCCGATGAATGAGAGCCTACAACGTGAGCGGAGTGTTTGGTGACCACCTCTGGAGTTGGCGCTGTCACTGGTGTTTCCAAGCGTGCGGCATCAGCCCATAGTCCACCACGGTGTTCGTACTCGACGCTGTCAAAGAAACTGATGTCGTCCATATTGGGGAGCACTACAGAGTCGATGATCTGTACAACGTTCGTCGTTCAGAGTCCACACTAGCATATTCATTTCAAGTGTCCACTCACGATTTCCTCGATTTTTGTTTCGATGGTGTTCAGGATCATGCTCCAAGTAATTTGCCGGTCGCTCACGATAGGCTCGACATTCACGACCATGCGTGGCGGCTTCGTGAAGGCGTACCATAAACGGCTACTGGGAGGGCGTTTCACCTTGACGAGAAGGTTGCCTTCGATCTCGCGCAGCACTACAGCCATAACGAGTTTGACGGTATACGACTTGAAGTGTGCTCCAAGGTTGATCACGGCAATCGCCTCAACGGTGGCACGAATTTCGCCTTTATACAAAAGGCCTACTTCCAGCGACGCGTCGCCTTCCTTGGTGAGCTCCTTGAGCATAGGCTTGCTAAACGTTGGCGCCTTGTTCCCGACGGAGAACTGGGTCACAGCGACGTCCACGAGAAAAGCGGGACGCTTGACTTTTGATAACTTCTTCATGAGACGACCGATAATGTACGACTCGAGCATCTGGGTCCTGTAAAAGCTATAAAAGACGCGTCCCAACAACGCGTTGAACCATCGCATCGGTATGACGTCCGGTTGTTCGTCCAGCGTAGTGACCAAGTAGTTCATTTCGGATGGCGAGAACACGGGCTTGAGCGGACTCAACGTTGGCGTCCCTGATGGACGGTCAGATGCATGCACGAGAGCCAGATACCAGTCCTCCATGTCGACGCAGGACCGGACAAAGATGAACCAAGGCGCCACGAAAGGTTCCTCCTGCACGAGCTCTTTGGTCTTCTCGTCTTGTTCCTGCTTCCTAGCTTGGTCCCCATCCGCCTTCTCATTGTGTTCCCCGGACACGCTTGGCACGCTTTTCTCGGCGCTCTTGGAGCGAGGCTTCAAGCAAATGGCATTCCGCCGCGTGAACAACTCCCCATCCAACAACCCCTCGGGATAAATCACTACGTCATGACCACCCAACTCCACCGCTACTTCGCACTCGGTCATACCCTCATCTTCATACAAATACATGACCTTGCCCTTGAGCACGACGTACCACATGTCCTTTGGACGCGACCGCTTGGGGTCTTTCGAGCGCGAATCGAGGTACGATTTGACCAAGGTCACGTAGGAGCCGTCATAAGCGGACTCTTCAAAGGTGCGTCGGACCGTGAGCCAGCCTTTGCGAGTCCGCGGGAGGTCGTTGACGTCGCAGGGCGGCTCGTTGGCGGACTCTGAGGGGCCTTTGGGGTAATCGTGGTCGCTGCGTTCCGGAGAACACGGTTTGGCATTCTTGGCTGTGTCGGGGTCAGGTACTGGGACGGAGGTGTAGATGGTGATGCAGATGAAGGCGAGTATGAGGAGAGGGATGAAGGTTAGACCGCCGAGTACATATGCGTACAAGAGTGCGCGAAGAGACATGAAGATTCGCAGATGGTGCAGATGATGTGGGTTTGCTGGAAGGTGTAGTGGGTGCCCAGAGGGGTGCGCACG
>JBBPRH010000146.1:0-50169 GCA_038092915.1 Boletus pseudopeckii
CTGCGTCTATCTCCGCTCTCTCACGTTATATTAATGGTCCGTGCACGACTCTTTCCCGTATAAATACAGGTAAGAGTTATAGAAAACCTTTTCACTATTCGCCAGAGGTCTGATGAGTCAACCCGACGAAATAGGTGGTGATGCTCCATGGAAGGGCATCGCCTATTACCTATCTGGCACCCATCCCACACTATCCCCCTCGCACAGCTCGCTTCGCTCGCTGTGCTCGGCCCCCGCAACCGGATCTTTCCGACGTTAATTTCCGCTGCGTCTATCTCCGCTCTCTCACGTTATATTAATGGTCCGTGCACGACTCTTTCCCGTATAAATACAGGTAAGAGTTATAGAAAACCTTTTCACTATTCGCCAGAGGTCTGATGAGTCAACCCGACGAAATAGGTGGTGATGCTCCATGGAAGGGCATCGCCTATTACCTATCTGGCACCCATCCCACACTATCCCCCTCGCACAGCGAGCAAAGCGAGCTGTGCTCGGCCCCCCTAACCCCAAAGTCCACCCTAAGTCAACCTATCAACCTAACCCTAAGAACGCCATTTATTGTTAGGTGGGGTCCCACTGGCCGACTCAACAATCTAAAAACAACATGTTGTTCACTGATTAGGTTGTGCATTCCGACATTACTTGCCATGTTGAAAAAGGCTGCCGTTTTGGCTTCATCTGAGCCCGAAGATTGGGCATGGTCTTTCTGCCATATTCCCTCAACGTACAACTCCTGAAGACCAACCAGAATGCGACTGAGAGCCTGCTCCGGCGTCTCATTGTCTTGGAGGTAGTGGCCAGGAAGTGTCGCATAAGGGAAACAGTCCTGAGGCCGAAGACCGTGGTTCGTTGTTGAGGCTTGCATCTCTTCAATGATGTGAGGCCTTTCCTTGCTGTGCGGAAGGTAGTGTGGAGCGGCGGGGTCGCAACGATAAAGCAAATTGAGCTTTGTGGGAGGAACGAATTACGAATAAGTCACATTCCAATGCATATGAGGGACTTGCTGTGTTGTGAATGGCTGGGCGCTTTCGCGTCGGTGGCAATTGGGCATCTTGACTTCCCACGCTGGTAGTCACCATTGATAACTGAAACTATCAGCCTGGCATAGCGACAAGATGACAGACCAACATACCTTGGCTATGAAACCAAGCGAAGGAAAGTGGGATTTGAAGGGAAATGCCGGCCCTGCGATGGAGCCACATTGTCTCCATGAGGCCCAAATATAGTACTTAACAAGAGTACTTAACAAATTAACTGGTGAATTACTTGGCAGTAATTAGTTCTTGTAGTTATGCACTCCGCATACATGATATCTTACTTTGCGCATATTTTGCACCATTTTCTTAAAAGAACCTATCCATAACCTGAATCTAATTACAAAAAGTATATTAAAATAAGGTGGTTAATTAGCCTGCCATTCCTAGGCCGGTATGCATACCTTATTAGGTAGTACTTACGTGAGGTCGAGGTGTGCCAGAAATATGCCTTTTTTGCAACGGCCTACCTTGGAATGACAGTGCGTGGGAACCCAGCTTTGTTCGCAACTGTATACGAGGTAGGCCGCATTAACCTTATAAGAGTATGTCCCACCCACTTTGTTCATTCTTCCGCCCACCAGAGACTATCAAGCAAGTCGTGTACAATGCAATGCGGCCACTGAATAGTACCACAACTTCCGACGAGTTACTGTCAGGTATTCCCGGTGGACGGACGGTAACGTATGTCATATTCTGGATTGACAGTAGCTCAATCAATCTTATTGGACTTTTCCACAGCCAACAGATGCTAGACACACCCCGCAAGCCCGGCACTCCGAGGTCAACGAGAGATCTGACTCAACATCGCTCAGAAATTATTGTTCAGATGAGAGACGAAATGGTCTACTGTCCGGAATGGGGCGATGCAGGATTTGATTACTACCTCCCATTCAAAGTGCCCATGGCGGACATCGAAGCTGCAGCCACCGCTCTCAAGGTCGCCAACCTTGTCCAGTCAGATGGTCCTCATCTCCAGTTCACAAGTTATCCCGTCAGTCCGTCCAAGATTGGAACTTTGAATGAAAAGAAACGTTATGAGCCTCTTGTGGATATTGTTAATGCGTTACAAAAACTTACTCTCCTTGACGGACGCGAGGCATCGTGCCAATTCCTGCAGCAACCCAACAATTTCAATGAGGGCGAGACCTATGGCGCAAATTTTAAGATAGACGCACTACTCAAGCTCAAGCATTCAACAATACCACCATTCTCAGCGCAGTCGTCCACCATACCTGTAGCAGATCTCGCCGTTCCTTCTGAATATAAGACGGCTCGAAAGGATGCTCGAGAGGTGGGCTAGTATCCACTCTCTTGGTAGGTTCACTCCACTTACGCGCACCAGAATCGTAAACAATTGTTGGGCACGACTACCTTCTGCATGAATGATGATCCCCGTCGCACACACATATATGGTGTATGTCCTAGTTTTCTCCAATGTCTAATGCCCACCGCTTCCCGTCTTACAACTTCTCAGATCACTATCGAGGACGATACAATGGCCGTCTGGTATTTCTCGCGGTCACACTCGGCCAAGTCCCCGGATTTTAAGTTTACTGAGGTGAGGAAATCACCTATTTGATCCGTCTGAAATCAGACGCTGATCGACCGATTAGGACTGTTGGACGTACATCAGAGTCATGCTCTCGTTGATGTTTGCCACTGAGAAGGAACTCGGCTACGATTCGACCATCCAGCGTCGCCTGGACCCCGAGACGAACAAGGTTTGTTTTGTCTACGACGTTGACGGACATTACTACAAGACACAGAAGGCGATCTTCGACCATCGGAGTCTATGCATAACAGGCCGTGCAACTCGAGTGTGGGAGGTTATCGAAGTTGCATCATTCGACAAACTCCAGCCGCTTGGGGGTTCGCAAACGGTAGTCTTGAAGGATGTCTGGCTCGACGCTGGGTCGATGACCGAGGGAGACATTCAGCAAGAGATATTTGCTGATCTCAAGAAGATTGCCGATGCCTTGCGAGCAGGCGTGGAACCGAAGGGCTTCGAGGGCATGGATGACGAGTCGAAGGAGAGACTGCAAGAGTGCTTGCTGGCGCAACACTGGAATCGGTACTTCCTCACGGTGATCCGCGAGGGGTTAGGGATGACGTCGAAGGAGGTCGCCAAGGCAGCTGAGCCCGATTCCACACTTTTTGGCGCGCCACCTATTACCGTCAAACTTTCGTCTTTTCCACACACTGACCTCTCTCGGATGTCCCTGTCTCAACCGAGCGACCTTCTCCCACACAAGGAAAAAACATTCAACCGTCGTCATTGTCCGAAGCGGCAGTCTCGGCTCGTTTTTAAGCAAGTGTGCACAGCGTTGCACGATGTCAAAAAATTGGGCAATGTATTGACAACACTGTCATCCTGCGTGTTTGGTGAGACAATCCATTCGCATTGCACCACTTCCTGAGTGCTGATTAGCAGTTCAGCTCTGCAACTGATGTTCCTGGCTGGCTGGGTTCATCGCGATATCAGCTCGGGCAACCTTTACCGGTTTGAGGATGACAATGGTGAAGTGCAAGGCATACTAGCTGATCTAGAGTATGCCAAGCGCTTTCATCCGTCAGGCGGAAAGAGTAGCTTGGACCCAAAAACGGTGCGCACGACAGCATGCACTGGAGTGAAGCTAACGGCAGGTCAGGGAACGGCTTTTTTCATGGCCATAGAAATCCACACACAGGTCCACTTGTATATACCTCACATAACCTTGGAGGAAAGTTGGTCGATCCCTTTCACCGGAAATATCATTCAATCCGACAGCCCTTTGGTTGTGCACAATTTTCAGCACGACATGGAATCCATCTTCTGGATTCTCCTTTGGACCATTTTAGTGCGTTTTCCCTGCGACCTTGGTTCCAGCCAGGAGAGGTCCGAATTTGCAAGCATTTTATCTGAGATCTTCCAAGACACGAGCATATGCAACCCGAGACGCGAACAGGTATTCAGTCAAGCTGGAACGTTACGTGATCTTCTTGCCAGGTACCTTGCTTCCCAGCTTAAATCCCTCCAAGCTGCAGTCGATGCCCTTCGCGCTGTGCTGGTGTCTGGCTATCTGACCAGAGGGTACAAGTTCGACAACATGCCCTCGTACTCCCGCTTATACCAGTACTTGCGGAGCATGTTGAGTTTTTGTCAGCAATCAATCCAAGGAGAGTCGTTGCCGGATCTGGTGCCATGTCGCTCCCCCTACCCCAACTCTGATGCTGCTCGGGCCGAAATAGCCAACCTCCCACTTCAGGTCAACAAGCGCAGGCGTAATCAGCCTGGTGCCGGAGATGATGATGATGATGAATATAGGCTGGTAGCATCAAAGAAGACGCGGGGGCAGGGGAGTACAGATGTATTGTTATCGCAGACCCGAAGTTCTTGAAATGGACTCAGGTATTGTGTGCCAATCCCAGCTGGGTTTTGTAGTTCAACTGACCTTGTCCTAGCCGGAGGACCAGTGAAAAATGGGCACGTAGGCTAATAGCAAGGCCCAGCTGGACCCCCGACTAGTGCATGTATTAATTCGTACCAACCTAGTATATGACTGGATGGTACACAAGCATAGCATAGGTTCGATGGAGACGTTGCCAAACTGCTTCGGGAACAGGAGGAAGGAAAGGCGTGCGGGATCCAAGTTTTCGACGCCCCGCGTTAGGGGCAGGTTTTGCGAATGATGACGGCGCAGAGAAACGGGGGCAAGCGTGATCATGCGCAGACGGTTCCAGTAACTCTTGCGGTTTGGATGGGTGGGCAGGGTCAACCTTCAAGAGCAGACGAATGGAGTCCTCCCTTAATGATCCCTAGGGGTCGTCGATTGGCGATGGACTGTTTCGGGTGCGGTATCTTTCACCGCGACGGCATGGGGGTTGGTGCGGTCGTACTACATATAGATGTTCGCAGACGAGTTCACACAGCAGACCTTGCTCATTCGGACTGCCCTTGATTCACCTGGTCTAGATCAGCATGATCGGGTGTGTCATCTCAACATTGAATTGCAAACACTCATCACCAGAATCCGAGAGCTGCCTGGTCTCTCTGGTTTCCTTCTCCCCTCACTCTTCTCCGATCTCCAACAAGCAGCCCGTGACGGCCCCGTCATCATTGCGAATGCGAGCAAATATGGCTGTGATGCTCTCGTTGTCCTAGTCGACTGACCAAATCCTGTCCACATTCCATTATCAATCACAAAGGAAGGTGTCCGAGAAATGTCATCAAAGCTCGGTATGTTGACTGTGCGTGCAAAGTCAATGAACGTAACAAGAGATCTTGGCGTCTTTCTGCGGGAACTCTGGGACGAGGTCGTTTCCCCGATTGTGAACTTCCTCCAGACGGCACTTCCATCTCAATCACGCATCTGGTGGTGCCCCACCACCGAGTTCTCTCTTCTTCCCCTCCATGCCGCTGGTCCGTACAGGAAGGGCCAACAGAATCTCGCCAATATCTACATCTCATCTTATACCCCCACGCTTACCGCCCTCATTCGTGCTAGATGTCATGCTCTCACGCACTCTACATCCAATGGGAAACTCTTTGTTGGTATAGGTCAAGCGAACGCCATCGGCGAGAATGAACTTGTTTCGATCGGCGCCGAACTGGCCGACATTGAACAGCGTTGATCATTCACGCGCATCGAAGGTCGAGAGTCCTGCATCGCTCGTGTCACAGAGGAACTTGGGAAGAACGAATGGGTGCACCTTGCATGCCATGGTATCCCAAATCGGACACAGCAGTTCGAGTCCGCATTCACGCTCCACGACGGGCACTTCACGATCGAATGGATCATTCGGTGTGACCTAGAGAACCCCGAGTTTGCATATCTCTCGGCTTGTCATACGACTGTCGGGGACGAGGACAATCTAGACGAAGTGATGCATCTTGCGTCGGCGATGCAGTTCGCCGGGTTCCGTTCAGTGATCGGGACGATGTGGGCAGTGGACGACGCTCAGACGAACAATATCACGTCGGTGTTCTACGAGAACATGATAGACGAGCATGGTTGTCTGGATTATACCCGTGCTGCGCTGGCGCTGAACAGGACGATGAAACAAGTGGATATAACATTTGATCAACGGATATTGTATGTACATCTCGGTGCCTAGTTACATTTTATATCCTGGTTCTGCTGTCTTGCTCTGTCTTGCCTTTGCTTTGCTTTGCTTGCCCTCTCTCTGCAATGTATACTACATATTCTGAGTCGTGTCGCAATAGCAAGTTTTATTTGTGGGGAGTGCTATGCCAAGGCTAGGAACTAGACTTGCCAGTCTAGATCGAAGGTTAGAGAGACGACGAAACTGCAACACGTCCGGAGATGAAACTAACAGACACCGTCAGAATTGCCATCGCGATACCGTCGGTCTTGTTCATCGGATACTGTGGTGTGGACACAAGGTTAGCTTGGAGAGGGCTGCTGGACGGAGCTTGTCATAGTCTTTGATCTCGGTCCACCACTCCCAAGTGGAATCGGGGACGAACTTTGCGATTTTGTGTTCGTTGAGCTCCTGGACGTCTTCTTGGGTGGGGCCGACCACGGTGAGACCAAGCTGGATGGCGTGGGGGCGGGTTATTGGGAGATGGGGAGGAACGCCGATAGGAAAGACTTCGCGATGGGAAATGTAGATGAGCTTTGCTGCGACGGAGGCCATGGGAACGGCAAGTTGCATGCCGTTGACTTGGTATAGGGGCATGATGCACGAAAAGCCATTTCGGTACTGTGGATAGGGGCCATGTACGGTGAGGAACGAGTGGGGGAGCTGAGGAAGCTTGCGCGGGAGGGGAAGGGTGTAGTGGACGTGTGGAGCGAGGTATGCGACATACTAGAATGCAGTGCAGTAAGAAAACGTGCGTGTGGTGGAGACAGACTTACGCAGACGGGCATGGGGACATATGGCAAGATGACTCTGGTCATCTAGGCACATTGTGCGGGCGTTTCGGCCCTGAGACGATCTGGCGGAGATGTTGGACGGCGAGAACACACGAGAAACGTAAACGCACCTTCGGTGGTGGTGAGCCACAGCAACCAGACAACCGGAGCGTTGAGCTCGTTCTCGGCTGGCCGAGCTGGCAGTGGTTCTTGCCGTCGTTTCCCATCATCAGCGAGAAGCAGGTCCAAAACGTTGTCTGCATGGATTTCGGTGCGGTGAATGCACTTGAGTGCGTCATAGTTGGCGTGCAGCTGTAGGGAGAGGCTGGGTGCGTTAATATCACTGAGACGGCAAGCGGGGGCAGAGTGATCGAAGGAGAGACGAAATATGCGGGCATAGGGGTGGTTGTTGTACCTGTAGCCGAGGGAGGTAGAAGTGCTTCGAGGCCAAGAGGAGCGGGAGGATGGGAGAGGTCGGAGTGGTTGGGTCATGGTGGAGGTCGAGGGCGATCTTTTCGAGGATTTCTACGGGCAGACGGGCTATAAGCGTTCGGAGGCTGCTCGATCATGTGTGCAGCAGAGCAAATAGGTTGATGATACATGGAGGCATGCTAGGGAATTGATAAGAACATCCACAGAAATAGTAACAATGCAAGCTATCAATGAGACGGGGTGATCAAGAGGAGGCCTTACCAATAGATAGCAAACACGACTTGTAACACAATGGGAACAGAGAGGACAGATGGAGAAAAAAAGCGAAAGAGAGGAGAGAAGAGAGGAAGAAGAACCAAAGCTACAGAATCCCCGAGTCTTTTAATATATTCTGAAGAATGGTTTCCTTCGCTGCCGCGAATACTAAACGAACATTTGTTGTGTCTGTTGCTTGCGTTAGACTGGTCACTGATATGAGTTCGGGACGAAGCTACAAAAACTTAAAGCCTACTGAGGATAAACAGAGAGGCGAGCGCGATTTGTTTGCATAAATCTCCAGAGAATATAGTTCGCAGCCTTGTTGATATCAGCACCATCAGCATACTCTGGGAAGTATCTCTCCAGTGGAACCTGACAGGGTATGAGGAAACAACAAACACGTATTGTCAGAAGACACGCCTTTGGAAGCTTGGTCTTGAAAACATCAATCTTGTTAAGGAAGAGAATTATGGATGTTCTCAAAAACCATCGGGAGTTGATGACGGATTCAAAGAGTATGAGGGACTCGGCCATCCGATTCTACAACACATGGTTTAGAGCCCGACTATAGATGATACACGGGGGACTTACTTGATTCTTCTCTTCCAGCAACACTTGGTCATACTCACTCAGGGCTGTACAAAAGATGATGCTTGTGACGCTCTCAAAGCAGTGAATCCACTTCTTCCGTTCTGAGCGTTGTCCACCGACATCGAACATATGTATCCTACGTGACGTTGAGGGGAGATGGGACAGGCCAAAAGATCAGACGTACTGGAGTTGGCCCATTGTGAATCTAGTTTCGGTGATGCCGGTTGTCTTCAGATGAGCTTGTAGAACATCATTTTCGGTTGGCAGATAATTGGGTGAACCTATGCGTAGGACGTCGGTGAAGAAACTGAGGCGGGGCAGTGAGAACGAGCAAGGATAGCGTTGAATGGCCATACTGACTAAACAGCGCTGTCCATAAGGTTAAATTCGTAACAGTGATCCATGAGCTTCGGGATTATTGGGTCTTTCCACAATTCGTGGATGGCTGCGGCGATCTCGGAAGAAAAGACGAAAGAGGATAATGGGTCAATTCGGTAGTCAAAGATACGGTCTGCGTTGACCTGACGTGGCGGATATAAGGGTAGTGAGGTTGAAGCGGATGAGCTGAAACATACACGGTTGTCTGGATCGACACAGTCGAGACCCATCTTGCGCATTGCGAGAACGATAGCTTGGGCACTATCAATGGTATTTCGGTAGATGGTGGATCGGTAAGTCATGAGTTCCTCGTCTGTGAAACCACCCTGGTGCAGTATCTTCATCTGTTTCACGATGGTCGATTTCCCTGACTCTCCGGAGCCTAGGGCAAGGTTAGGTTGGCACGGAAAGAGCAAGGGTGGGGAGAGTGGGGAAGAGGCACCCAAAGCATTGGAGAGAGTAAACTAACCTAGGAGTAATATTTTACACTCCTTTCTAAGTGTCCTATAGTCCACTTCAAGTTGACGGTCGTTGGCGTCTGATCTTGCCTTTCCAGCCCGGTCTTGGGAAGAGATACAATTGCCCATGATAAATGTGAGTGGGAGCAGTGCATGTGGGGAGCCGAGGGAATGGTCGTGAGTCAGTAGTGAGGGAACAGTGGAGAGGCATCCTGATGGGCATGGCTAATTAGTAAAACGTTCATGAATACATCATGCCATACTTCAATTTTTGGGCCTTGTGTCTGTCCATGCGGGACAACTCAGCATCTTGTGACTCTGCCATCAGGGTGGTTGTTGATGTGCTTTGGTTTTTGTGTTACAGGGATGATACCGTCTTGGGCTCGCTTCAGGGCGGTCCTAGGCAGAAGGGGCTCAGCTGAAGTGCTGACCCGTCAACCTCACTGAGTCACGGCACCTTCGTTAGGGGTGCATTGCCACTGTGATGACCCTACGCTACCCTGGTGACCAGCCCGTCTAAAAGAGGTTGCGCAAGGCATACATAGTACCGAACGAATAGGAGTCGGATGTAAGGAAAGCTTCTGTCGGACCTGATTACAAAAACGCTTTTGTGAGCCTCCTGGCGGAGCAAATGGCATTCTCCGATTCGGACCCTTCACCCCTACTCCTTCTTCGCCTCGCGCTCCAACCTCCTCAGAGCCCTACGACGGGTATCTTTGGGCGTCGTGTGGGTGTGAGAGATGAACAAGGATTTCCATCCGATGACACGGATAACATAATCGACCAAGGCATGGCTCCAGAACGGTGTGATCGTACCAGGCCGGTCGGATAAGGCTGCTCCGCACGACAAGTCGGTTTTACTCAATGCGGACCGAATGTAGACTGCAGGTGTGGGCATCAACATCGACGAACTCCAGATTTTGAACATTTTTGAGACCTGGGATCATATGATGAGCATGAAGCAAACAATGAATGGCAGGGAGGAGATACATACGACAAAGTACGTGTTTAAATTTTGGACGGTGATATTGTGCGCTTGAACTTCCTCTGCGAGTGCACTAGTGAAAACCGATATCAACACTTTGGTACCCGAGTAGGTCGCAAGCGTAGGGGAGGCGACCTGGCCAGCGAAAGACCCAAGGTTCAGATTAATCCACGCTTTCTACAACCAACTCCCTTGTCAGAGTCACTGGATACGCAAAGAGGAGGACAACTGACCGCTGTATCATGCCAGGAAGCAGAGCGTGCGTGACGCGCAAGGCACCGTAGACATTGATCATCACGATGTCTTCATTTTCTTGCTCCGTTACCTCAGCGAAATATGTCGGCATCGTGTGCGATTTGCTAACGTTGTCCACTGTTATAAGCGTCACTCGTCAGTTGGGCGAGCGGAGTGAGGAGAAGGCGGGGAAGATCCATCGAAGACAGATTTAAGTGCATTCAACGCCGCCGCATCGTGTTTGGCGAGATCAATCAACTGAATTCGAGTCTACCTTGCCCGACATCTTACTCGCTACGAGCACAAAGTGAGCCACGCATATGCACGTGGAAAAAAAAAAGGTTGCACTAATTTCAGCTGCAACAAAAGTCAACGCCGCCTCATTACGAGCGACGAGGATGATATTGAAACCAGCAACGGCCAACTGGAGTGCAAATTCCTTCCCGATACCGTCGGATGCACCGGTGACGACTAGGGTAGTGTTCAGTTCGAACAAGCAAGGGTCGATTTTCCAACATCACGCGCCTGCCCAAGCACCCTTCGTTGCGCCAAACTTCTTGAGCTAACGAAACAAGGAACGCGTCAAAGTCGTGTCAACGTGTCCAGCACAAAAACGCACGTTTCACCAGGAAAAACAAAGGTTTGGGAGAGAACGAGCCATGTCTTGAGCAGGAAGCGCGCCACCGTGAATGCCCCAACAGAGAGAACTAGACCGAATGTCCATGAACACTATGACTTTGAACCAACCATTCAAATGGCATGAATGACACACGTTCGGAGATAGACATACCTCGTTCAGAAAGCCATGTACGAAGGCAAGTCGTAGACATTCCGGGTTTTTGTCAACCAGTAATGAGTAGCTATGGGCCGTAGTATTACTCACATGCGGAGTTTCAAATCGGCGTGATCCCCGGGCTCGCGATGACTCGCCCATACTCCCGCATCACAACAGATACATCTTGATGTCGCGCCTTAGGGACGACCTCACTACGCAAGTCATCTTGCGGTCTATGATTCCAATAACCCAGGCTAACGATACCATACCGACATGAGCTTGATGTGTTTGTCGGACAGGTTAAATGTTGATGAAACCTTCTTACAGGTTCTTGCTAAACACGCTTATGATCCCGGGCTATTTCACTTGCATATCTGCGACTATGTATCTTGGTTTTGCATGCCTTCGCTCGCTTGCTTCTAGTTCATCCAAGGCACAAAATTGTTGTTCCTCAATCCCCCTTTGCTGCGTTGGGACCTGTTGATGTCTCTGTCGCCAATGGTGCCGTCCTACGAGAGAAGACGTTCGTTGAGCTGCATGGTGGACTGGTTTTGTACCTTTTCAAAATCGCTCGTCTGTTCTCTTGTTTGGCGTATCTGGCTCTCTCTCGCGACGCTCCAAAAGGGAAGGGATGGTGAATGTCTCTCCGGTGTCTCCTGGAGGTACAATTATACCACCTATTCGTTGCTTTCTAGTGGTCGTGGAACGTCTAACTCGGGTTGGATTTATTTTTCCACCTGCGCTACGTCGGCGGGTCACTCAACTAACCTTCATGTGTTACCCTTCTAACGGTTGCTTTACAGGCGTTTACGGTTGTTTTGTCTGTAATCAAGGCTGTCGCGTCCCCCGCTGCATTTAGCCGACCCGTCTCCGCCCATCTTACTATTGTGCTTTCAACGCCCTTCACGGTATATGGTTATCGTGATGTTTGGTCTCTTTTGACGTTCACGGAGCAACCCATCGACGGGTGTGAAGGCCCCCGAATTCTTTGGGCAAAGTTGGCTACTTTAACTGTTAGTGCAGTGGTATACCCTTCATTCAGCCCTCGTCTGTACATCCCACTGGATGCCAGGGTATGCTTTCTGTGCCCTTCGCAAGCCTCATATTCTGTCTTAGAAACCTTCCGATACACCTCACCCAGAGCAGACTGCATCTTGGGCCTCGTTGCCTTCGTACAGCTGGGTTGACCCCGCTGTCCGGTTAGCCTATAGACTGGCCCACCTGCCACACAATCTGCTTCCACCTCTTTCAGACCAGGATCATGCCGAAAACTTGAAACGACATAGCTTTCCAGTGAGACGTCATTCCTCTGTCACGATTCGGGGTATGGGATTCAATTGCGTCTGTTAGCACCTTGATCAGTTCAGTGGAGTGAAGAAGCGTCACATCTTTTATGAACTGATGGCTGTCTTCCGTCAGTGATCCTACCGCCACGAGTAATCTTTAATCAACCCTTGAAACCCAGGTGTCGAGATCATAACCCAGTCGGTAAACCTCGTTATACAGGTACTCCACCTCACATCTCGTGAAATTGCTGAGGTGTGGAAACATTTGCAAGGTCCTTGCAAGTTTGATTGCACCGTTAGGTCTCAAATACCTCCTTCGGTAAGTGCGCGATCTTAGCGACTAGCTGGACTGGTTATCATGATCGACTCCTTGAAGCCATCTCGAGACTGGTGGAGAGGGTGAGCTTGTGCGTCCCTGGGCGTGGATACTGTTTATCCTCCTTGGCACCCTTATTTCACCATTCGTTTTTCAGTGGTATGTTTATATTGGGGCGAGTATTATGATGTCTTTATGTGCAAGCAAACATCCGCGCAGCTAACATCCTGGCCAGTGCCGCACTATGGTCCAGGTTGAGGTCATACTCGGCCAGCTCATATTCGAACACGCCCTCCGCATCCGAGTAAAAACAGAGATCTCCGATGCAAAACTACCTGCTCCACAAGGTTCTTTGGAACCGAGTGGCTCTGGACAGGCATCCAAGGACGGCCCGTCAACTGCTAAATCACCAGCGAAGAATCTCATTGGCAAGCTCAACAATCTTGTCACCTCCAATCTCGCTACCGCGACTGACGGCCGTGACCTTTTGATACTCGGTCAGCTTTCCCCTTCAGTTATTGACTCATAATAGTGATGAGATGTTCGGTGTTCGGCCGCTCCAACTCATCGCAGTGACTTGGTTCTTGTATACTCTCTTGGACTGGAGGTGCGGCCGAAACATAGTAGTTAGATAATCTGCAACTTACTAGTTTCCCATTCATTCAGCGCATTGGTTGGGTTGGGAGTGAGGGTCGTCTTATGAAGAGGATCCAACACGTCAAGGAAGAGCAGTCAAAGAAGGTGCGAGCGTATCAATGTCAATTAAACGAGGCTATATTCCATTCCAGACTGATGCACGGGTTCAAAGCATCGCCGAAAGTGAGTATTATACCTGTCAACTGCAGAAATGTTACATGATTAATGGGGCTTGGACAGCCATCGGGATTCTTCGCATGGTGAAACTTTTTGGGTGGGAAACGCAGATAGAGCAACGCATTTTCGAAAAATGTGAAGACGAACTGACTTGGATGTGGAAGTTCAAACTGTTGGAGGTGATCAACACCAATATGAAGTGGGCTTTTTCGTTTCATGATGCACTGCAAGGATGATTGACATTGGAATGGTCAGCTTCTGCTCGCCACTTGTCACCGTGCTAGTCACATACGCAACCTATGTAAGTTACCAGGTAGTTTCAGGCATGTGGAGAACTGACATGGCAAACTAATGTTCCAGACTGTTGTTATAGGAAGGACATTGAGCGGCAAGTTCTATATAGGTTGTCCCAGGTTACCACGTATAATGATCTCTTACAGCATCCACTGTCTTTGCTTCTATTTCCGGTGGGTAGCAGTGCTCGAATTATTCGCGACATGGGGTCGATCGTCTACCTAAGATTTCGACATCCTCTGACATCAGCTAGGGACAATATTCCTCTTTATGCCCAAGATCGTTTTCGGGTTCGTTTTATTTCATATTGTGTGTTATTTTAATCACTCATATCATCCATTCAGGACGCGTTTCCCTGGACCGCATAGCTGAATTCCTGCTGGATACCGAACTCCTTGATCGTCACGAACCTAGTAATCGGAATTACCCCCCTATACCAACCACCATTATTGAGGAATTAGATCTCATAAGGTTTAGAGATGCTACCTTTGCGTGGTCGCAAAATGATGCCGGGATGGTGCACTGACGCCATCTAGACATAATTTTACCCTCAAAGCTGAGGGTGAAGTTTACTTTCAGCGCGGATGCGTCAACTTAATCATCGGTCCGACGGGGTCAGGCAAGACGTCGATGCTAATGGCTCTGTTAGATGTGACATCCTCTGTTCTGTAGATGTCTTTTAACCTTCTTTTTGGAAAAACATTACCAGGCGGGATGCATTGGATGCCGTCCAGCCCTGGATCATGGTTTAATCTGCCAGGGGATGGAGGTGTGGCGTATGCTGCACAAGAATCATGGGTTCAGAATGATACCATCAAGGTGCGTAGCCTATCACGATATGAAGTCGATCAGTCGCCGGAGTCCAAGTATAGTTGCTAGAACAACATTCTGTTCGGTGCCCCGTATGATGCCGCTCGGTATAAGCAAGGTGGGTATACCTTATTTTGTTGTTTCAAGACTGATTGAATTCCCAAGTCTTGTATCAATTTGCCTTGGAGAAGGACTTAGAATTGTTTGAAGCCGGTGACGACACCGAAGTGGGCGAGAGGGGGCTGATATTGAGGTGAGATATACACCATAATGAACGTCTGACTCAACTCTACTAACCCTCTTATGCTGTGGTGGCCAAAAGGTAAGACTTGGTTCCGATGGGGGTTGCTCACATCATCACGCCTTTGCATCAGGCTCGAGTCACACTTGCTCGCGCGATCTATAGTTTGGCCGAGGTTATTTTACTCGACGACGTGAGCTCGTTTCGCATTGTCCGGCCCCTGTAACTGACCTAGGTCTTGGCAGCTCTGGATGTACACACGGCGTCGTGGATCGTCAACAAGTGCCTTACAAGTGACCTCGTCCATAGATGGACTGTCATTCTGGTTGGTGGTAAGTATCCTCTTATTTTTTTATGACTTGCATCTCACGCGCACATAGACGCACGACATCGCCGTCGTTCGTTCTATCGCCCAATTTGTGGTTTCTCTCGCCTCGAATGGACGCATTGTTGATCAAGGCTCTTTTTCAGACGTGATTGAAAAAGACGAAGCGCTTGCCGCAACATTTGCCAAGGAACAGGGAATTCTAGAAGAGGCAGAGGTGATTGAGGTCCAGGAAGTCAAGGAAGAGAAGGTCAGTGGGGTTGGTAAACTCGCCATGGCCGAAGAAGTCTCCGTTGGCCATGTGTCATGGGCTGCATGTATGGGGACGTTTCGAATTCATTGGGGCATACCGGCTCACATTTGCTCCAGTCAAGCCGTACCTCGCTGCACTTGGTGATGGACACGCTGCCTTCCTCTGGGTTGCTGTGCTTGCATTGCTCATGATCACCAACCTCGTGAACACGTTGCAAACTTGGTTCCTGGGCTATTGGGCGACTCAATACGAAGGTCACCCGGCCTCGGAGGTGAACGTTGGCTTGTGAGTGCCGTTCACCCTTTGGAGTGAAACGTCGTCTCATCGTAGTGGACAGCTATCTTTCCGTTTACAGTCTTCTTTTACTATTCGCAACATCGGTGTGGTCGTTGGTGTACTACATCTTCTATGCAGGCACTGTGAGAGCATCGAGGATGATTCATAACAAAGCACAATGTGACCATGCTGTATCTTTTTCTCGAGATCGATATCCTATGTACGTCCTCGCGCATGGCAGTACTCTCCCGCCATGCATATTTAGAAACGAGGACGTAGTTCTATAGCTCTCTAGGCAACGATTTTTACTATGCATTGCGTTCCAAGTCTGTGCCATCCTGCCCAATCACGTTCTTCTTTCCGAAATATTCAGAGAGGAAGAAAAAGGGACATGCCAACCAAGGCGTCTACTCGTCTCGAACATGGAACTCGTCTGGAAGACTCGACGGAATGAACCATATGAAAACGACCGTTAGAAGCATGAGGCGAATAAACGCCGCTTGGCCCCCCAAAATGCGGTGCTCTTTCGGAGAACGCGTACACGGAGGTCGCCATCGCAGGTCCGATGGTCCGCGCGATCGACGCCGAGGTCTGACTCATGCTGTTGATAGACCCCAGGGTATTCTTTAGTGGTGCGGACGCAGTGACGAACATGAACACACATGCTACAAGCAACGCCATCGCACGTTGGTATCATCCAAGCATTCCAGGCGCTTTTGACACGTAGCTTGTCGGGATGAGCTGACGTTCAGCATAGACCCCACTGGAAAACTTATCTACACATGCAACCAACTTGTTCTCTTGGGGAACGTATAGAATCTTGCAGATGACATGACCACGGAAGGTAATCCTATCCTGAACTCGGTACTACGGAGGTCTTTGCGACCAATTTGATCCATTTTCCCAATGGACGGTTCATGACGGTCATCGGAGATGGTGAGTACATCATATATACGGCGCTTGCGTGAAGTTGAAAGTTTACAAGGACTTCAAAGAGAAGGTGGCGCGCAGATGAAAGGTTCGGGTAACTGGACAATCGGTTACATGGCAGCCCGTTGTTAGGTGCGCGAGGTAAAAGATTCGCAGTGTTTTGGGACTGGGAGAGTGGGGAGGTTATAAGACGGATAGACGTTGATGCTAAAAATGTGTGTTCTCTAGTCTCTTGCTATTGCCAGTGGGCGAGGCCTTCACTGACAATGTTGTGACAATGTTGAAATTTTTACTAGTCAGGGATGGGATCCCTAGTTGTGATCGCCTCTGAAGAATTCTCCTCTTCCCTCCATATTGACCCTGCTGGAGTCACTGTCCCGAGTGTCCTCCGTCCATTCTCGTGAGGACGAGGTACCGCCACTTGGCACATCCCCAGCTGTACTACAGCCGTCAGATGGTTTGCCAGTCACCCCTCCTCCAGAGATGCATCCAGAGGAGCATCGCGATGTTGTCGAGTCATCTCAGGGTATTCCATTGTTCAAAAAGTGGCTAAAGACGAGGATCAGGAAGAGTCAAAAGGATCCGGCATTGCATGAGCCCGATCAAGTTCGCGGAAAGTTGCGTCAGGCTGCTGATCACCAATCTCATAATTCATTCACAGTCACCAGCAAGGGTGGAAGACTCAAACATGGGGCCTTCAAGGATGGCTGCAACTAAACATGTGCCAGTGAGTGCTCTTTCATAATGGGCAATGAGATATGGTGGGTCTGACATATCATTCTAGCGAGCGGTGGCGAAACCCATTTGACAATGAAAGGTTCGTTGTTCCTCGAGTTTATATGCAAGCGCTCATCAGACGTTACAGCCTAAATTGTCTCCTAAGGCTGCTGATCCCAGCCACTCGAAAAAAAAATGTATCTGGTAGTAGGCACGGTCGTGCTGGTTCAACAGAAGCAGGCCAAGTGCGTCTGTTTCTGCTTATTATGAACCACCTCACAATACCTCATTCCTATCAGGCACAACAAGTGGTCGACGCATCTTATCTTGCCGCTGGGGGGGAGGGGGTCCATCTGCGGTGCGCGAACTTCCCTTAAGCGTGTGTTGTGAGATTCACAGTAAATCAGCATCAGCGAGAATCGTGAAAGGCTACCCATTCGCACACGTTCCCCGCATGATTGTTGTGTTTGTGTTCAGGTGCAGAAGATGGGACACATTGATCCAACTGTGTTCACTCCGGTGATTATGCGGACATTCAAGTTGACCATGTCTGATGTTGCCTCCGCACTAATAGTATAAGTCCTGATAATCCCATTCATGATTGAATATTGAACTCGCTAGCGGTAACTAGGGAGGTCTATGCACCAGCAAACATTAGGATTGGAGGACAGTGTCTGACTGACTGGAGAGGTTGTTGCAAACCTAATTTCATAAAGATGATGAGACAGGTTAGGCCGTAGTTTGCTGATGGGCCATCTTTACATCATCTACAACCTAGTTACTGTTACTGCGCAGGCTAAGTAAGGACAAAATGCGCTGGACAACAGAGGTTTGCTCTGCTGTATGCTTGGAAACAACGCTCTCAAATTCCTCCATTTTCTTGTCCACCTTCTCCTCTAGTCTGTCCAACTGGCCCTTGTTCACCTTGAGCGTTTCCTCGAGGGATTTATTCATGACAACTACAATGTTCTGAATGGCATCCATTTTCCCCCCTAGGATGTCAACGTCCAACTTCAAAGACTCAACATCTGACTTCAAAGATCCGACATCTGACTTCAAAGATCCGACATCTGACTTCAGAGATCTGACATCAGATTCAACGTTTCCCATACGCTTGCCATGCTGTTGCATGGCTTCCCAGAGCTTCGGCAGAGTGGCAGAGGCTTTTGGGAGGGTGATCAGTTTGTTTCCATGTGTGCCTGTGAGAGGGGTGTACGGTATACCGTGTACTGACCTGCCTCTGCTGCAGCTCTCTTCACCCCAAAAGTATCTGTTGAAGAGATCTGGGAGGAGATCTGTGATGACACAGATTCCCGCACACCTTGCAGGGGGTGAGTCACATATCCAGATATTCATTGACACTCCAGCTTACCTGATTCAGATGAAGCACTTGTGCTGCTCATGAGTGACACTCGAGGGGGAGATTCGTCATACCCAGGCTTCCCACGGAACGGTTCCAAACGGTCCCATGCACGTGAGGACCGTCTGTGTGCACGTGGTGCGCCGAGCCACCCCCTGAGTCACCCACCGGGGGGGGGATTTTAGGGAGCCCCGGCATGCGCAGGGGTCGATGGTCGACCAATCTCGACCGACCCCTGCCAATGACCAATCTGCCGTCAAGTAGACCCCCTGGGATCGCAAAAGACATTATGATAAAAGAGAGCCTACCCCGCCTTGGTCGGACCGTCCTCTCCAGACATTGCTACATTTGAATGGCCATTCAAGACACTCTTTCATCGTATCCCTGCTCATCAGGGTCATTGGTACCCAGCAACTCCACTGCACAACATTCCTAATATCCTTGGCATGGCACTCCCTTGTGAGTATGCTCCCGTAAATAGAACTTGCTGTTAGCACATGGGGCAACAGCGCCAAAAGCTAGTTTCTTCACTCTGTGAGCGGCCCTCACTTCCCTGGTTGAGAACGTCAAGTAGCATCAACTTGAAGCGGTAGACTCCTCTACCATCTCGTCAAGCCCTAGACCATGTCACGCTACTACAAGTCTGACACCACTTCACCTCCACCCCTCGTATCAAGTACTCGACTTTTCTTGTTGATCTGTCGGTTCAAACTAAGGTTTATCCGTGCTAGGTCTCGGCGTGCATCTCAAAACCACAATCCCAGCAGGAGATTGGCACCATCATCGTGAAAGCCGGCGAAGTAACGAGACAATTTTGTCAGGCGATTTCTCCCGGAGGTGGTTACCAACAATCGTTCGATCCACCTCTGTACGTTGTCTGCATGTAGCATGTATGATGGCTGATTCCTTGCAGAGAGGTCTTGTTTGACACCAAATTGTCGGTATCAGTGCATTATTGCAAGATGTTTCGTGGTGCTGTCACCTTTTCCCTGGATCCACGAGACATCTTGTGAGGAACACTCGAAGAGGACGGGAGATAGCGTGAGTTTATATCTCTCGCTGATGTTACTGGTCTCTATAACTTTGGTAGTGTATCGCAATACCGAGAGGAAGGTTGAAGTCATGATCGGTATCCAATTGGTGTGTTTTCTGGCTCCGACTCGGTCTCATTTTCTGAGCTTGTGGAGTAGCTTCCCTCGATTGTCAGTGAAGTTGTGGCGTCTTGTTCCAGGCAAGTCTCGACTGATCTCATTACTTTTCCCTTCTCATCAATACGTTCAGGTTTCGGCTCTTGATCACCGGCAGGATGCTGACATCACAAATAATCAACCTTAAATGCTGATTTTCGTTTCACAGCTGGCATCAGCAAATCATCATTGATAAGAAAAGTAGGTGTTCAACTATTGATCAACACTGGGTCGAGTGTTGATGATTTAGTGTAGGATGTCTCCGACACCACATGCGGTAGAGCAAATATAGATCCAGAATTCATCATGTCCAACAACGACTGCTTTGTCGTTCATGATAGCTGTGGTTTCACGCCTGCCGACCAAGAGAACTTGAATGCTGCTCGTAAATTCATCTTGAATCAAATACGAATGTGAGACTTGAAGGATCAACTATATGCTATCTGGTAAGTCTTTTTTCTGCAGATACGGATGATTTAGATCAATATATGATACAGGCTATGCCCAATGATACCTTATGCTGGTGGCTATTTCCTAGAAGCTCGCGTCGAGGAGTTTCTGAAAAAAAAAAAAAACAGGAAAGAAATTCTGGCAATAGTATGCTCATGGAATGCGCCAGCTGGCCTTACCCAATCTGTCACAGCTCCTCTGGTTGTCGTACTCACCAAACTCAATTACCTCGTCAACAAGCTGGAAGCCGAGGCCCTGGAGGAGGGTGAAGCACCCACGTCGGAGTTGCTGGAGAAGTTCTGCTTGGCACCCCTGCGAGCGACATCCGGGAGTGACAGCATACCTCATTTGGCCGTTTCAAGTATGTGAGAATGATGCTCCTTTCGGTTTTTGGTATGATCATGGATGACAGCCATGGAGGGCTACGGGGAGAGCCTCTCTACACTCGTCGACGTGACAACAAAGAATATCCAAAAATATATCAAGGATGAAGTAGCACGCTACATGGCTGTGATTACACAGCGAGTGAACATCTTCCTCATAGTTGAATTGACGACAGCGTAAGCGATATCCCTTGTCGTCTCCCTACAGACCTCCAACAATACATTGTGTTCCAGCGTCGGAGAAAAGAGTGAGTCTCCGCCAAACTGAGGAGATTGTATAATACTGGAAGGCCCTCATGACGAGTTCGGATTTTCAAGGTCACACCATGAAAGCATGCTTGCACGTGATTCACAAGGACATCATCACCGTTTGGAATTTCAAGGACCCAGACAACGTAGGGACCATTGTCTCTTGTCTCCTTTGTGGCTGAATTAATGGCTCCGTCGATCGTGACAAAAAAGACGCTTGAAAAGGACGATTTCAAAGCAGGTTTGCTCCATACCCCCGATCTCAGAGTCAGAGAAATCCAAACCCTCCAGCAAACCATGTAAGTGGATGTTTTCGCCCCTCTTGTGGCGTCGGTGACTCATATCCGTCTTTTCGAATGCCAGACAAAGCAGTGTCATACTGATCGCTGCGCTCATGACGATCATTGCCAGCGTGGCCGGAACTGCAGGTACCACCCTACCCATCGCTGTTCCCGTCGCCGGAATCACCGTCTTTGGAAAGCTAGCCCACGACCTGTACAAGGCCTCGTAAGCACATCCTCCACTCACCCACTGGTTGCTGACACGATCCACGCATTTACTTACTTAAAAAAGCCAAGACGTCGTCAGACAACTCATGGCGTACATCGTTGACCTGACGTGCGTCATGCAAATCGTCTTTCTCCTCGCATCGACCCGGAACGGCGTCGTCGACGTACAACTTGTCGGCATCGCGATGGAAGCGTACGAGCGCTCACGTCGGCGTGACGTCCATGCCGACATTAGCGATTTCAGCGTACACCTCGCTATGGCGCCGGGAAAACGCGACCTTGTCCTGGACAAGATCAAGGAGTTGATCAGGGGGTATAGTATCACGGACGATCAACTCCCGGCACTCAGGCGACAGCTGCAGAACAGTGCGCCGAGGGTTCAGGGTGGTGTGTGACGGGTGGTAGTTACTCTCTCTCTCTCTCTCTCTCTCTCTGTGGATGATATACTGAGGATGCCCGATTCCTCTTGCATTTTCTGACGATTCATTGTTTATTCGTTTTGCCCCCCAGCTGTGTACTGTTGTTCGTACCCCAATGTATACGATGATGCTCCTCCGTGTTGGTGCTGATCAGATCATGTTCAAGCATGGACACTGTAGCATTCGCATTAATGATTCGTTAACACCAACAAGCAGGGCGTCAAGGAACAAAGTCTCTGGTGGATCAAGTCATTCCAAAACAGCTGCATAAATGGACTCAAACGGGCCTACCGATCGGTCCAAAGCCCAGACAAGGACGGACATATAATACGAGCGCTACAAAATGCAGCGCAAGGAAACATCAATGCATATCCCCAATCACGCTCATATCCATCAAGTCCAACACTCTCCTCGCCAGCGCCGCCGAGTCCTTGTTGTCCTCCGAGTTGATCTAGTGTCTTGTCGCACTCCCCATGCTCGCACCCATACCGACGCTCCCCCCGCCTATTCCCCCAGTGCTCCCCAGCCCCCCAGGACTCACGCTCACCCCAGCCACAACTCCTACGCCCACGCCAACACCCCCACCGGTACCCGTCCAGTCACGCAAATGCCTCAACGTCGACACGAACCCGGCGTCGATAAACTCTTGCCGTCGTCTCGGATTACTCGTCAGCAGGTTGAGCACACATGACACGAGCGGGGAGCGGACGCCCGATTTCCCGTCCGCCATGCACGAGTGCACGAGGTCGAGGATGGGCGGGTGTGTAAAGATGAGGTCTTGCTGTGCTCACGTACTGTTGGAGAGGTTGCCAAGAAAGTAGGCGGTCTGAAAGTGGGGAATGGGATATGTGAGGGGCGTGTGATGTGCGATTGGGGACGTCGTACCTCGCACGTTACTGGCTCGCTGGAGGAGTCGAGGCCTGCGGAGATGCAGCTCGCAACGAGATCCTCCCCCATCGAGCTGAAAATGAGAGTGATACCTTCTTCGTCCTCGGCGAGGTTCCGAAGAATGCAAAATGCCTGTTCTTGGATCTGAGAGTCTACGTGATTTACGAGTCTGGAATAGATCCAAGTAGTGATACGTCAGGAAGACACTTCTGCGCGAGGTGCCAAGCAACGTACTCGGCAAGGTGAGTCCACTCGAGCTGCGTCATGACCATCCGTTTCGTGGAAAGGCTGCTCTTGCATAGCAAGTTCTTCAACGCCCATAGGACACTTACGCGAATCTCTTGATCTTCGACTCTAGAAAGCTGCATCAACCGCGGCAGTAAGCCGTCCGCGAGCATGACCTTGTCGATCCTAAGCAGACTCTCACGACTTCGAAACACGCCACTCACCGGTCTCAGAGGCGAAAAGTCGTTTACGAGATTGCATACGACAGCTAACGCGGCGGACGTGACTCTTGGATCCTCGTCTTCCTTTTTGAATACCTGGTACAAAGCCAGTCCAGCTCCGCTGTCGGTGAGGTTCGTTCGTATTATTGCGGTGTCACGGCTGAGTGCTCGGATGCACTGACAAGCCGCTACACGCACCCCTACGCTTTTATGCGCAAGACATGCTCGGACGAGAGGTATCAACTGGATGTTGTCAGCTAGATCCCGTTTGATGACTTTGTCAAAGAGTGCAATGGAGGCTATCGTCATGAGGGCTGCCTGTGCGACAAATCAAGAGGGTAAAGATGAACCATGGAAACGGAGGCAGATTGGATGTGCAGACCTCTCGGAGGATGACTCTACTCTCAGACTCATCGATGTCCCAGTCTGAAGGGTTGTCAATGGGAGTGATGGATTTGACAAGGGCCGCTACACTCGCTAAAACTCCGCGCTCGTACACCTCTAGACAGATATCCTTTTGGTCCCTGACCAGCAAAGCTGACAAAAGTGTCCTTGAGAGGATTTCGTGTCAATAGAGAAACGGTACGAACAGAGGGTGTGACAGGCTTTAATTTGGTTTTGGGGAGACTCGGAAGGTAAAGTCAGGATCCGGTTGAGAACTTGAATGACAGTGAGCGCAGCTGCAGGGTCCACCGTACCTGCATAGTTGTTTGCTTGGGCACGGATGACATTTGTAACGCTTATCCCACCATACTAAGCAGAACGGATAGATGTTGATCTCGAGGCACTCACCACAGCGATGACGCGAGTTGAACATCCGTGATGCGACTCTTGGTCAAAGATAAAACCAAGGCGAGAGGGGGTGCAGCTACATACAAAATGACTATCAAACGCATATATGCATCGAGTATGCTTACTACCGTCAGTAGGCACCCTCGCCAATGCAGTAGCAACGGGTGGGTTGTCCAGAGCGAGAGCGGCAAGGGCACATAATGCGGCTTCTTGTACCTAAGCTCGTTATCAGATCAACATCCGAAAATGGACCGCGAGCAAAATACATGCCTTGAGATCCTTCTTCTGAATCATCGCAAGCAAAGTTCGGATGACCCAGGCACCGTGTCGGGTAGTGACGTGTACTACCCCGGATCTCTCCCAACCGCGCCTACTTTTTACTTCTCGCTGGCGTTCCGAACGTGGGAGCCATTCAATGACGGCATTTCTGTGAGCCTCTGTGCGAACTGCAGCTCCAATCAGTTGCACAATGGCAACTGAAGTCTGGGTTGAAAGGTCGGTCAAAAGGGGCAGGAACACATCTAAGCAATCGAACTAGAGGTGAAGGTAACTGTCTGTATGCGGCATGTGCACCAGGGACCACAACGGACCTCGAAAAGATAGTTGAGCGCAATCTTTGCCTCGGATCGGAATTGAGGGGAATATGTTCTGATTGGGCCAAGAGTGGGGCCAGATACTTCGATGATGGCGCTGGCGAGTACACGCAGGACACGTGCTAGCGCGGATTTGAGGGGGACGATCACGAGAGCCTGCGGGGTGGACAAGGCACGGACGATCGCTTGGAGTGCATTTGCGCGAAGCAAGCTCGCAAGTGCAGCCTCGGAGCCTGTTGGAGTGGAAGTAGAGGGTGAGAGAGCAATAGAAGGGGTTGCTTGTATCTACCGTAGGAGATTGAAGATATGACATGTGCTGCCTCGACACGGATATCGTCTTGTGAGCCCTGGGGTTCTCCGGACGTGGGGGGATGGTTAATGCAGTCTACGAGGCTTGAGTTTGGGGTGAATGTAGATTCTGGATGCGAGGACGGTGACCCACGAGTGAATGAAGGCGGTGTCGCGGGCAAGGGCTAATTTCGCTGACGGATTTCCGATGACAGTGTTCTTGAGCTGCTTGAGAGACGCTGTTGTGATCTGTCGCACCGTCATTACGACGGTCTTTCTACAATCTGCGACGATAAGTAGTAGGTTCTGGGAACGTGAAGCTGTGTCCGGAGTCGGACTTTGGATTCCCCATATATATACCCCAACGCCGGTGTGCATCCCGTTTGTTTGGTGGAGAGTAAGTACTGGTTTTCGACGCCGTGCTCCGATGTATAAGTGTCCTTTTTTTTTCTTTCCCATGCATCGTTGTGGACGTGGTTGAGAGCTTCGACTCCATGCAGACTTGATCACACAATGCCCAAGGCCGAGCATAGCCAAAACAAACCTCCACATTCGTTCCCGTAGTTCGTGCGGGCGACGAGCGGTAAAATACATACAGGGTCGACAACGTACTGTGGAATAGCGATCGACGCGGTTCGTAGTGACGCGTAGCGTACACAGGGAGAGGAGAGGCGTGCAGAAACAAAGAGAAAGAAAAGAAAAAGTAGCATAGCGGCAGAGGCATATGTCAGACGTCCAGTCAACGTCATCCCGTCAGAGAGGAGAAAGCGGTCAAGTGGTCCACTCGGTCTGGGCGTGGTACAAAGCGGCATAGTCCCCATTGGCGCGGAGGAGTTCAGCATGGGTGCCGTTTTCGACGACGCGCCCGTCCTTCATGCATCTGTCGAGAGGGTGGGTCAGTAAACATGTTCCCCAACTAAAGAAAAGACGTACAAGATCCGGTCGGCCTCGTGGGCGAGGTGATAAAACCGATGCATGACGCAGACGACCGTCTTTCCCGTCCGCACTTTGCGGAACTCGCTCAGGATATCGCGCTCGGCGACAGGATCCAACGCGGACGTCGCTTCGTCGACGACGACCAGTCGTATTGTGCGATTGTTTACGCGCATGAACGTGCGTGCGCTGCGTGTCACATGATAGGTCAACGGTATGTCTAGGATGAGGCGGGACCGGACTTACGTGGCGAGGCGTTGCTTCTCACCACCTGATATCGACACCAGACGACCCTTGTGTCGAGCCAGCTCTTCCTTCAGTGCCTCGGACGGGCATCCATACATGTCGTCGATCCATTCATGGTTGATGTCGAACGAGGGCTGAAGCCGCGTGTTATAACCGTCGCTGAGCTTCGATATCCACTCGGAACAATTCCCCATCCGTGCCGCCTCCTCGACGCGCTCCCGCTCGACGTTAAATGTGGGCGGGAGACCAAACGCAATATTTTCCCTCACGGTGACGGGGTAGACGACGGGAGACTGTGACTGGAACGTCATGGCGGCGCGGAGCTGGTCCATGTCATAACGAACGAGAGGCAGGTCGTCGATGAGGATCTCGCCCGCGGTCGGATCGAATAGTCGTGCCAACAATTTGAGCATGGACGATTTTCCACTGCCGTTGGTACCCACCACGAGGACGAGCTCGCCGGGCCGGATATCGAAGGAAACACTGTGGAGTGCGTCTCGATCCCTTCCAGGGTATCGTAACGAAACGTGTCTTGACGTACCGGAGAATGCGTACGTGAGCGTTACATACATGACGCCCATGGAGAAGATGACATTACCTAAAGGAGATTTTCATGCCTGCGTCATAAGACCTGTCGATTGGATGGGGGAAGGGCTCTGTACCCTGTGGCATCGCGCTCTGGTAGTCGATAGCATTATAGAGCCGCTTGGCCTGCCAGCAGATATCCGGCAAGGACAGCGTAGTATCTCGAGTACATCTTCCTATGCTCGATGAAATAGATTTTGTGGCTTCCTGCAGAAGCGCCATCGAAGCGATGGACAACGGAGACAAATATGTCGCGGGCACCAACGCATAGATAGCCTGAAGAAGCCAGATAAGAAACCAAAGAGAAGGAACAAAACGTGCCTTACTATTGGGAGATCCCAGGTGATCTCCATCAGAAAATCCCAGTACCAATTTCGCCGGAGTTCGGTACACCAGGGATCAGGTTCCGAGACCTCGATATCCCCAAGTCGCTCTGCAGATTTCTTATATTCTGTGGGCGGACTTAAGCATCGAAGAAAACTAGATAGGGGTCGCACGTACCGGTCTCGATGGAGCTTGCCATCCCGTCTAGCATAATGTCAGCTCTGAATCCAATCGAAAAAGCGAGGCCAAAAAGGGATTTCATTTGCTGGAAATGCATATTGTTTGGCCAGTAGATGTACGCTGTTCCGAAACCGTGAATGAATAACAAAATACAGTCATAATCAAACAAACCTGAACAGCCAATACCATTTGACGGAGCCCACCACCAAACGAGTCCACGCGCGACGAAGAAACACGATAACATTTGCCGTTCCGGAGTCCGTTTGCAAGAGATGGCGTGTAGCAACACGAATACCTGAGAAGTCAAATCAAGAGTGCATTTTACGAACCAACATAATTGCATCAGAAAAGTTCCGCCCGGAAATTGGGACCCAAACCGTCCCGTGAGAGGAAAGATGGAGTGCAAGTCTAGTCGCAAGTTAGTTTTCTGGAATTCTGCGAGCGCAAGGCTTACCTTGTGTGGAGAGTAGATCCACCCTCAGACCTGCTAGAAACGAGAAACTCAATGGAAGTACGATAACGAAATGAATTGACCTACCGCATATCAACTGAGGCAAAAAGTGTGCCCTAAACCGCTGGGTTATAACTTCCAGCGACCGAGCGCTGGGCATGGAGTCAATGATCACGCATATACTCCTTTGGAAACACTTACTGTATGCGTCTTAGCGTTACGTTGATCAGAGCGCAAGTAGCCCAGGAAGTAGCGAGAGACCGGTACGCCTCTGGGGACAGTGTTCCATTTATGAAACTATCCCCAAGCTGATGGGAATGAGGGAAGCTCTACTTGTGTGAATGGCGAGGACGACATACCCTCTCGAACAAGGTACTTAGCCAGTAGAGATTGATTGCAGGGTAAATGCCTTCCCAAATGGTGGTCACCATGTACGCAATGAATTCTGCCGGCGCGAGCTTGATCGTGTCCGCAAATTGTCTCCTCATGTAGGGTGTCATCTTGTAGATCGCTCGGAACCAATCCAACAGCGAGTATATGCGCAATGTAAGTGAAGGCGAAGTAGTGTTTTCGTACGTCAGGTCGTATACGCTATACCGACGATGCCGGAATCGGCTACGCGAGGCCGTTTCTGTTGGGGCGTCCATCTTCCTGAGCGTAACGATTTATTTCGAGGTCTGTTATGTTCGACGGTGAGGTACAAGATCAGAAAGCACGGGATTGAATCTCTGCTGAGATACACCGCCTGTATTTATACCCTACTGTGACGACCCAAGTGCCTCTCTTGCTGCTATCGCTGACATGGGGTTGTGAGTAACGTATCCGAAAGGCATCTGTAGGCGTCCACCTTGTCTATTCCGGAAGAACTGTCAAACCATCTGATAGAAATCCAGAAGACGCCCACTGATAGAATCGACACCGTAATGAACCGATTGTGACCAAAGACATGGAAGAAGACATGGAGTGCATTTTCGACACTGGGATCTCGCGTTCAATGCTCGATTGTTCGATGAACGACACGACCTTGAAGGTGACGCACACACAGGACCTTCCTGGTCATGGCCAGAAAACTCCGAAGATGGCCCTGGACGCGACGATCGGGGGAACCATCTTGCCAGTGCATTAATATTCGCACTGCCAACGGGATGCCACCTACGTATGTTTGGAGCTGGGTATTCCCACTTCCGCACACGAGTGTTGAGGAATGACGCATGCAGTACATATAGGGAGTGGATGACATGTTGTTCGGGGTGTACTGATATGAGGCAGCGGCCCGCGCCCACCAATGAAGGTGTGTCTTGAGATTATGAAGCATCCCCGAGGTGTTGGTTATTAGAAAACTAGACTGTCGGAAATGGTTGATGCGGATGGGTCCTCGTTTCTCGTGTACAATGGCCTCGCACGCACATGTTGTCAGCTGCGGCGTGAATGGGTTCAGAGACTGCCGCTTCGTGCTGTTCGCAGTCCCGTCCAACGTCGTGTCAAGGTTACATAATGATAGGACCTACCGTTCATTACAATCGTCATAAAACCCGGGAGCTGTTGTACTCATAACTAGCAGTTGACAAGTTGCAAATCTTGTCGCCTACAAGTGCCATCCTAACCTGTAGGGAGCAACCAATCGACACGCAGATTTCGTAGGCGTAGGTGCTGCTGGCGAACATTTCTCAGGGATCACCCGATCTACTCCGATATCATGTCGGGCTTTAGCCAAGCGTCCATCTTCTTCCACATGTCCTCCTGTTCGTTTGTCCATTCTTCTCTTTTTTCTCTGACACAAGCAGCACACAATCCCTCCGCTGCCCAGTCCGTTTGTTTGAGTTGCTCGAGGGCCTCGAGGGGCTTGTACACGCTATCCCCTGATATTGCCGATTGTATGACCAGAGGGAACCATTTGTCTGCCATTAGGTTGGTACACGCCATGTGTGGTGTCACAGGCTAGAAAAACAAATAAACAGATTAGCGGAACTGAACCTGGATTACAAATAGTGAAGGGAGATGTAAGAAAAAAATACACGTTCTGTGCACACAGCCTAATGCCGCTGAAAGATGAGCATGAACGCCACTGATAAATCGATTCCATTCCCACCAAAGAAGCCAGGCAGGTGACAAACACAGATCATGAAAAGGCGATTGAGAGGACTGGACACACCGGTTCAAACAAGACGGGCGTAAAATGTTCCACGATGCCATTCATGAGATTTCGGCAACGCTCGATGTCTGTAGGCGTCAGGGCCATCGGTTTTGAGGGTGCTGCATTTTCGTCTGAGGCAGCTGCCGAATTAGGCTCAAAATCGGTCGTTGTCACAAGGCTGTAATAAATGCCTTTCTGGATCTGTGAGTCGTCGAGTGAGTACGCGTACAACGGTTCCCGGATAGCCACGGACACAGACGGCGTGTCCGCCTGTTTGATGACATGTAGGTTGAAGACTCACAGATGTAATCCTGTACCGCAGCGCGAGACTCAATGCCTCCTCGAGATGATTGGGATGAACAAAAGGGGACGGTCCGCTGGGAAACATGGCTAGGAGATAAGATCTCGCCAGGTTATATACAGATGGGAAATCCAGCTGCTCCGGCGAAGACACGCGAAGGATGGCAGCGACATGTTGGAAGGGTGCTTCCAGTGACAGCGGACTGTATTGAATACACGAGGCGTCCAGGTGAGAACAACAGATGATCCATTAAACGTGGATGCTCACGTATCGTGGTAGAGATGCGCCAACAATGACGTGAAATCCTGGACTTGCACGCCCAGTGCAAGCGGGATGGTTATGGTAGGAACGTCGCATCCGTCCTCCAGCACTCGCTCCAAAACAACCTTGGAATGTCGGCGGAACAAACATTCGTGGATCCTGAATAGCACGATACTGTCTTGGCCGTCGATCTGGTAATTAGATGCCCTCACGATAACTGACCCGTCGTCGAACCAATAAATGGGATGTTGAAGGACATGTGAATCTGCCTGGATTACCATGCCCTGACTTTTGCTTCCGTACAGCTATGCTGGTCGAGTGATAAGCGTGGTGAGCGATCAAAAACGGAGGCTGACAGAGCCGACTAGCACCACGGCGGTTGTGGACGTTGAACGTAGGAGTATCATGAAGAGGCCATGGCAGCAAGTCGAATTCCCACTCCCATCAGCTTTGATGCCAGTCCATCAAGGTACAAACATTCATCATACAGGAAACGACAAGACGACGACATAATTCGTTAATGCAACACTTTGCTCAATCGTTGTATGGAATTGAGGAGAATATCACCCTGCTTTACTACTTTCTCATATTGAGCATTCTTGAGTGACGGTCGCGTCGTTTCCACAATTCCATGTACCTTGTCAATCGTGCAGTGCAATCGTCCATTGGCAATAAACCGTGACAACTCGCTGAATCCCTCCTTGAGTTGGTGTATTCTTCAGAAACGAACTTCGACTTGCCTGTCAATGAAATCAACGCTGACTCCAAATGCCCCACTCAGACTCTCCAGCGTGACGCTACGGTATGATTCCAACAGCTGGCTGTATGCGAGAATTCGCATCTCTCGGATGTAGTAGCGGGTATGCGGAGATAATAACCGCGAGGGCAGGAGGTAAGTCTGCTCGAGGGTAGCTGTGGGCGTGGTCAAGGTGTGGAGGGCGATCAGTCATTGCACTCAGCCAACCTATTGTGGGACCGAAAATGCGTACCTAGTGCGACAAAAAACTTGGCGTAATGGCAGTCGTATAAGTTGTTTACAAGGTCACCGAGGACAGGGAGTTCGGGCAAGACGGAGATAACATCTGGGGAAGTAATGAGCTGAAACAATAATCAGCCTTTCCAGCTCACGGTACCAAGCACGGTGGAAGAGAGTAACCTTTTTCTTGAGATCTGGTCGCTTGAGGGTCAACGAGTTGACTATGATCGTGAGAGCGACAAAGTCGGTATACGAGATTAATTCTGTAGCTGTGAAGGTGGACAGCGCGTCAAGCAAGAGCTCGCTGCCGGTCTTGAATTGACGAATAGAGGCAGCGTGCAGTCCACGGTAAACCTTGAGGCGATTTCGTCTGTCCCAGTCACCGCCCTCTTCAATGAATCTGCAGGGTGCTATTAGGTGGTACGTGATGCGTCAGAGTGGTGGCCAACTTTTCCGCCTTTTCAAGGTTCTCGGTAATGAGAACATTATCCCCAAAAAATAGTCCGATCCGGATGAGAGTGAGGGATATATCTATCCTTGATCCAAGCCCGGGAGTTTTTTCAAGTGCTAGCTTTTGCGCTGCAATTGCACGCTCCTGCTAAAGGGGTCACAACTGAGCTGTGCGGGGTAAGGGGTCACTGGCGTACCCTGTCACCTATTCGCGTCAGGTGATTCGCGCGTGCCTTGAGCGCATCCGATATTTCAGACTCTCCTTCCGTCTTCTCAGCCTCGGCGAGCCGTTCGTCCAGCTTTCTGAGCTCTTCCTCATTCGCCTTCTCCATCTCGTTAAGAAGTGCAGGGTCGGAAGCGAGAGCATTCGAAGACGTAACAAGTCGATAGTATGGGGTCATTTCTGATCGCAAACGGACGTTCGAGTGGAACAAATTCTCGTCAACGAATGAAAGGACGTACTGTCCGTTTTGATCCCATCTAACAACGAATTCCGAGCATTGTCGTGGAGGTGCTTGAGTGACGGAGAAAGTAAGATGAAAACATGTTGAGGAAGATTCTGATTAGGGATGGGTAGGATCGCATCTTCCGACATGGTATGATTTGAACTGTGCCAGGCTCAGCTGACCTGGGAACGTGAAGCTGTGTCCGGAGTCGGACTTTGGATTTCCCATATATATACCCCAACGCCGGTGCAGTGCATCCCGTTTGTTTGGTGGAGAGTACTTGTTTTCATATCCTCCGATTCTAATTGAGAGCTGCAATGTTTTTGGGCGGCCCTGATATCGGTTCAAGCTGATATCCGACACCGCTATTTCTCTGCGACTCGTGCTGTCCCAGATCAGCCTCGGGGCCGCTCGTGTCGGGAACCGGAGTCGTGGAAGTATGTATCAGTCTAGATCCGGACAGCCTGCAGCAACCCTCGTCCACAACCACGAAGAACCCTATGACAGACGATATAATATATCCCGCAGAGAGCCTTCGTGCGGCGAGTGAAGGCTTCGACCTCCTCTTTGCCAATGACTTGGTCGGCGCAGTCGATTTGTTCAGCGCTGACGGTTACAGTGACTCTCCTTTCCACCTCATGGGCCTTGGCGTATGTGCGTTCCTAAAGGCGGCGCTTGGTATGGAGGTACGGGTTGTCCCGCCACTATGTGCCACCATTCATATCAGGTCTCCGGTATTTAGCCCGAGCTCATCGAAGACGCTACACAATGTCTCGAATCATCACAGGCGGGGGCAAAGAAATACATGAAATTGGCGAAATCATGCAAACCTTTGCATAGGTTTACCCCCGGTATCGAATGGGAGGTTCTCCACACCGATGCAGTTCTTTTGCTGGGGATGACCCATGCATTGAGGTATGCGATACGTCCATAGCTGACTATTCCTTACTGATACCATACGTCCGGTCGTCTGCAGTGAGTCGTACAAGGAATACCTACAGTGTCTGTTAGTTATCTATCAGTCTCTGTACTTGCTGTGTTGCTGACACATTCACAGATACGAGCTTAATAGGCAAGCCTTTCCGTATGACCTCTCGCATATCACGTCGGTTGACATGTAGATCTTAGCGCACATTCAAAATTCACCAAGTATATCGTTTTGAATGAACTCTTGCCTGTCCGTCCTTGCTGATGCGTCATTTTCCAGATTGTTCAGGACATTATATCCGAATGGACTGGAGGGTTATGCTACCCCAGGACATACCCCCACGCCGTCTCGCAAAGGGTCCATTCACAGTGTCAGATCTTCTGCAGCACAGGGTGCTCCACAGGCACGACCCTCGGGGTTCCTGGCCCGATGGGGATTTGTGGCTTCAACAACAGCACCTCCCACGCTGGGAACCAGGAATAACCCATCAAACGGCGCAATTGAAGAGCTGATCTTGTCAGGCGCTGCATTTGGTGAGCTGTTGATTGCTGACGTTCATCGTTACTTGTACTATACTCAATATGGTCATTGAGGCTATGGGCTGTTCAACCTCGTGCTCTCCCTTCTTCCTTACAAAGTCAGGTAAGGGATACCCTCTAGAAGGAAGCATCTTGACATCATCGTTTTATCTTAGAGCTGTGGTAGGCTTTCTGGGGTACAACCATGACCGCCAGCTTGCCCTCCAAGCGCTGGCCGTATCTGCCGCTCGATCGGACGTACATTCCGTATTTGCGGGGTGAGTGCTATTGGGTGTTCATTCTCTTTTGTACCTTCTATCTGACACGATTATGGATTCAAGGCTGGTCCTGATGACGTATTACGGTGTCATGTTACTTATGACGGGATACCAGGCAGATGAAGAGCATATTGTGAGGCAGTACAAGGGGATCGTAAACAAGTGTGTGATTCTCGTATGGTTACGCTATGCTTTTTCAATGTATTCCAGGGTCTCGGCGCGATATCCAAAAGGTACTTTATGGATACTGAATAAGGTCAGCATCTTATCTCCCCCCTAGATGGTCACGATAAACCATTGACAACGCACTAGGCAAAAATCCAGCGTATGACAAGGGATGCCGAAGGCGCAATCGAAACGTTGAGGGAGGGTCTAGCATCCGATGGGCCGCAAACGTTTCCTCAAGGGGATACGTTGGTATGCTTCTCGGTTCCGATTCTGAAAGAAATAACTCAATATTGGTTTGGGTATGCAGCTTGCCTTTGAGCTTGCCTGGACGTTACTTAGCTTCAGACGATACGAAGAATGCGCAGAGATCTTTTTGGAACTAATAAAAATGAATAGCTGGTGGGTTGTATCACGTTCGTTTGTAGTCGGTTCGACTGTGCTGATTGTATCAACTCTGGCAGGAGTCACGCTACATACCTCTTCATCGCTGCAGGTCAGTTCTATCGGATGGGATATCAGCGAGCGTTTCGGATTGATTCTTCCAAGGGTGTTATGTATCTTCCGGCAGAATGGATGAGGCTCAGAGCCTCCTAGACAGGATTCCTCAGAGCATCAACAATCGAAAGAGGGTTGTGCCCACAGAGGTTTTTATTAAAAAGAAGCGTGCGTCTAGATTTTCTCGGACTTGAACTCAAGGTTCAATGGCTTGCTCGAAGTGGAATTTTACAAGAGGAAACAAATCCGGCGGGGTGGTCATCCTGACCGTTACGTGGAGGCGATCAGAATCAGTCCCGCGGAAGGTCTGTGTTATTCGTGCTCGATCCCATAACCTCTTCTGATCATGGATTTCTAGAATTTGCCATTTGTCAGTTGAAGGGTATTATGTTTCATTGTGTTCCAACTGACTTGGATATTGAATAGTCTGGAACACGCACGCTCATATCGACGAAGCTACCGCACTGGCGCACATTGAGTCGCTCAGTGCGTTCACGCCCCCCGTTGACATTGAGAGTAAATACATGCACAGTCAATCCGCTCTACCGGCAAATACCAGACTCGACCTCGACACACCTGACGAGCTTGCCGTCCGGTCCCTCATCCTCGGCATCGTTCATCGTACGATAGGGGACTACGTTACTGCGCGAACACTATTCAATGACGCCTTGAAGCATGGCACGAACGTCGAAATTAGTACTTGGGTTAGCGCTGTTGCCTATTTCGAATTCGCAATACTGGAGATGATGGAGGGTGAGCGGAAGGCAACAGAACGGGAAGCCAAAATGGAGGATACGGCTAGCGAGAAGGAAAAAGATATGACGGAGTGGGGGCACACGTTCAAGGCGGCGAGCGAGATGTTGGCTCAGGCGACTGTTGTTTGCACGCATCACATGGATCTGTCGTCGAGGCTGGATAGTCGGATCGTGATGCTCCAAGAGGAGATCAAGAAGAAGAAGGATATGGTTGGGTATGAAGAATGATTCGAGTGAGGCTGCGGACGGTGGCAGTTTGTCATTTATCACCTTCAGTTTTCTCTTTTGCTGTATCTTTGCAAAGTTTCCATGGTCGCCTAGCTGGACCGGCTAAATGGGGCTAGGGGTCGGTATACGAATCAATTGTTTTTACGTATTTGGCTCACAGTATTACCTCTTCCACTTGCTGTGTCTTCTGAATCCACATAAAAGCTGTTCGCTCACCACGACGCTCACCACGAATACGTCCACGACGATGGCAACGACGACCGACCAGCAAATGTCACTCACCGTGGCACCGAGAGGAAGCTCGTCCCATTTGAATCGACCAGCCAGACAACTTGTGCCGGCTTTTCTCCAGAAGCTATATGAGTCAGTCTCCTGATCTAATCTTTGCCCAGGGGGCCGTTATTTGCTCATATATTCACGCGCTTGGTATTCGATAGGATGGTCAACGACCCTGCCGACCAAGATCTCATAAGATGGTCTGATACAGGCGACTCCTTCTTTGGTGAGCACCCCTTCTAAACTACGCGCCGAACTCGCGTCTGACTCCCCATCTTCCCCTCCTCCGCCTCCCATCCCAGTCCTCGACCAAGAGCGATTCGCAAGCGAAGTCCTCGGACGTTGGTTCAAACACAAGAACTTTAGCTCCTTTGTCCGCCAACTCAACATGTACGGCTTTCACAAAATCCCCCATCTCCAACAAGGCGTCCTCCGTGCCGACTCGGACACCGAGTTCTGGAACTTTGAACACCCACACTTTTTGCGTGGTCAGCCGGACTTGTTGTGTCTCATACAGCGGAAGAGGCAGGCGCCAACAACGGGCGACGATGCGCATGCCGCCCCTGCTGCAGGGAGGGACGCAGCGGGTAATGTGGCAGTCGGAGCATTGTCCCAAAATCAACTCTTGGACATCAACGCGATTGTGAATGGGATACAGGCGATTAAACGGCATCAGGCGGCGATATCTGCCGACTTGAACGAGTTGAAGAGTTCGAATCAGCATCTCTGGCAGGAGGCGATGGCTGCGAGAGAGAGGCATAAAAAGCATCAAGATACCATCAATCGGATTCTGAAATTCTTGGCGGGGGTATTTGGACATGGTGACAACCAGATGAGAAAGGACGAGGATGCGCCGCATGCTGTAGTGGCTAGGAAGCCTCAGAGACTGCTGATCGCAGATGCCCGGAATGGACAAAAGGGGGACGTGAACGAGGTTGCGGAAGAGGAATCCAGGTCGAGCATGGACAGTGCAGCGTCAACGAATTCGACGAGTATGTCTTTTCTCCAATCTCAATTCTTTGTTGTGCTGATCCTGAACTTTAGACTTCTTTGGGTCGTTGGATACGCCATCTGTACAGCCATCAGAACCGTTTACGACCCCTAGGTTTGCTTCCGTTGAACCGAGCGTTACAGATGCCCCTATACCGGGTGCTATGGATCCTCGCCCCGCCGCGCAAGAGACTCGACCCGGACCGACCGCGCCACCGTCAAACACGATTAACACAACCTCGCACACAAGCCCTACGACCACCACTCCTACACCATCACAAGCGAGCAACGACCATATTGTACAAGCAGCATTAACCTCCGTTCTCAACTCACCGTCACAAATGCAAAAACTACTCGTGGCACTTGCGAGTCAGTCCATCACCCCCGAGGTGTTACCACCAGCGGTTCAACCACATCAGCATCTCATCGCGCCGACACCATATAATAATAACTTTCAACAGCACACTCCCAGCATCAATCCAGGCTCAGGAAATATTCATCCCAATGTCGCCACACCAGCACGATTACCCACAACATTTGACTATACGCCGGCTAACGCATTGTCACCGTTTACGCTCTCGCTTCTCGGGGGACCTTCGGATCCGGATCCATTCGCGCTCCAACAGCAAGATGATCGATTTCAAAAGACTTACAAGAATGCTGCGGAGATCAATAACGACGTGGACGAGTTGCAAACCAACATCCAATCGCTCATCCAGAGTCTCGGGATTGATCCCGTAACGCTGGATTCGGTTGTACCTCACGTAGAAACCCCCGCAGGCGTCGGCGGTGGGGGAGGTACATCTGTGCCACTACCCACGGGCGACGTGGACATGTTCTCACCCGTGAACATCGGTACTGGCCAAGACTTTGACTTTGACTCGTTCTTGATGGACATGCCGCGTGCGAACGAGGAGGATGGTGATCTTGACAAGCTGGCGGAGAGACTGGACCCGTCAACCGTCGTTGTGTCCAAGGCATCGGATTCGTCCAAGATTGGGAACGCGTCGTCGGAGCAATTACACGCTTTTTTGGACGAGGTGGCGTCGCAAGATGGGAGTGAGGGTGTCGGTGTCGGTGTGCCACAGCTACGTGGGTCGCAAGCGTTCAAGGTGCCTGTCGGTGTTGGGAGCGGTGGGTCTGGGGCTGTCTCTGGTGCGGGTGTGATGAGTGTAGGGGCGGGGTTGGTGGCAGGTGCACGTGGACGGAAGCGTAAATCGGATGTGGACGGTGCGCAGGAAGTGCAAGGGGCGACGTCGATAACGGGCAACAAGAGCAAGCGCAAGAGATGAACGCGAAAAGGCGGGATATGGGGGTTCCACGGATCGCACCATACTTTCGAAACGAATACCTATCGTCTGTTGGGTCTGGAACGAAAATGGTGGGCACTGGGCGGGACCATGGGACGGGTTGACGCTATGGCGTCGACATGGGCAGTTGTACTGCTATTGTGTTTGTTTGCTTCGTTTGTTATTAGTGTACGGTCTTGTCGCCATGTTTGTCCTAGTATTTTGTAGGCTATATTCTCCACTTGACCGGTGTATGTACAGATAACATAGAATATATACGAGCAGAATCAATGACGAGCAGAATGGTGGGTCCAAGTTTGAGTCTCGGAGAGACCGGTCAGAGTTCTGCTCCAATTTTTCACCCACCCACCACACCCAAATTGTCATTCTCCTGGGTTCTAGAGAACGCTAAGCACCCTTTGGCGGACCTGCGAGGCGGTTTTTTTCCACTCGCCCTCGCAGCTTACACAGCCCTAGGACGCGACTCAGAGCCGGACAGCGCCCTGCGCTCTACTCGACTGCCATCGGGGTGTACGGTTTGATGACCCCTCTCGCCTCGTCTCTCCGACACCGGCTCCGAGCGCAATAGCCAAAGAGTGGGGCAGTGCCAGTGCCTTACTGCATCGGGAACGAAGACGTCCAGGCGATTGGCGAAAGCCACTCGCTCGTAGTCTGGTGACCTGGTAGCCCGTCTCAAAGAGGGAAAGCCGCCGAACCGTCACTTCAATCGGAATGAAACAGGCAGGTGGTGGCGTATTCTTTGACTGTAAGCAATCTGGCACGACAACTATCATCATCTGTATATCGCTATCCCTCCGGAAGGCATCGCGTCTGGCGCTTGATCCGTGTAACTTGAAGGTGGGAAGCCGCACAAACTTTGATATCCACCCCCTCAGGATCAAGGACTGTTACGGCGCCTGTCTTTATCACGGGCACCTGTCAAGCGAGCGGGCCGTGGCACGGGAAGCCTAGATTTGCTCAATAACTGGCAGAATGATGGGACCTGAGCCTATATTTGAGTGCTGGAAACACCGGGGACTGTCAGTGATTCGCTTTTGTTAGTAACACGTGTGTTGCTTTCACTGGCAAAGGTCTCAGTGGCTGCAGAGATATTTCCATCCCCCGATAACATCGATGTTACGGTGGACCGATATCAGGCTGTCAGGCTGCAGCCTAGTAATCCATCATATTGTACGTACCCATCCCCATTTCGTGCACTGCGTGTTCCTAGTAATGGATGTAGCTACATAAGTTATCTAGGGGAGTCGTACTTTGGCTCAGTGAAGGTGGGAATCGCTGCACTGACGGTTACTCCTATAGTCACACCCAGAGTATCCATATGAAAGGCGCCTCTAGCCTTCTCATTTCTGTACTTACTGGTGCACTCGATTGATTCGTTGCTAGCAAAGGGAAGCTGGAAGGTCGTGCGCACGTTCTTGTTCCAAGTCGGCTGCATGACCGCCTTCGTATTCAAGGTCAACTTGGTCTGGGTGATTCATTCAAGTTTCTTCCCAGCCAAAGTGTGCTGACCAATGTCTACCGACGAACGCCGCAGGGGATGCGTTTCATACGAAACTTTTGGAACGTGCCAGCGCTCACTGCACCTGGATCTGAGGCCTCGTTGCCCATCACTGGCCTAGTCAAAGCATGATATGGCTTACATGACCATTACATGACAATACATGACGTTACAGAAATAAAATCTTAGCAATGTAATCTCATATAATGCCATACCAAGCTAAGTACCTTTCAGTGATGCCGAAGAGCACTGTTCAACTTTCCCACAGTCATTCCTACGTGCGTGCCTGTACCGCTACGATAAGAACTATTCTGCGAGAGTTTTATACTGTTCGTGGCTTCAATCAGAACCAAATGGCTCTTGTCGCGGTGGCCAGTGGCCACCGCCTGGTTGATCGGACCGATTTACTTCCGCCATCATTTTCACTATATTTTGTTGTCAAGTTTTGTCTCCGGTGGCGTGTATGATGCTCAGCCTTCCTATCATAGGTGTCACGGAGGCTGACATACGGACCGTGGGTTATGTTTGGAAACACAACATTTGCAGCACCAGGCGTTGTCTGTCTGGAATATAACCGCAGGGGAAGAATGAAACGACAAAACTGCACATCCACCATTTTCCCGTCTAGAGTCGACGACCCCGTTACACTACCTACCAATGCAACTCCAGATCCCAGAGCCACCGGGCCATATCTCAGGCGCAACCTACTGTGTGACGGGTGTCATCGCCGTTGTCATCCTGATTTCGATGTGGAAGCCGTCTGACAGTCCAAACGTAGGCATTAGATACGGTTGACCACTCTTATCTTCCGACTCACAATCTGATACTAGCTGGACAAGATCCCAACGGTTGGATCGAACACTCGGCTGGGATCGTGGTGGGCAGGTGTCAAGTTCTTGATCAATGCCACTGACGTTGTCCAAGAGGGCTACGATAAAGTACGGTCGCCGCTTGACATTGTTGCAATGCTGACATTCATGATGATTGTAGTACAAGGGTGCTCCATTCAAGGTTTCAACATTCGACCGCTGGATGGTCATTGTAAGCGGTCGTCAACATGTGGAAGAGTTTCGCAAGTGTCGCGACGACGAATTGAGCTTCCTGGAAGCTGCAGGCGATGTAATTATATGTTTTTCTCACCCGAACCAGACTCACCGAAGACACAACAGACTTTGAAGGCGGAGCACACGTTAGGACACGATACTCACTATAATCCATATCATATTCCGATTCTCCGCTCGAGGCTTAATCGTCATCTCGGAGCTCTATATGCCGACATCAAAGATGAGATTGTCACGGCTCTTGACGATACACTGAATCTGGAAGGTCATGGTGAGTTGAAGTTCACTATCATTAGTCTCATCGCTCAGGATGTGAATAATTAGAGTGGAAAACTGTCCCTGCACTCAGTACTATCCAACAGGTTGTCAGTAGGACTAGCAACAGGGTGTTCGTTGGTCTCCCTCTATGTAAGTTACCACTTCCCTCCGTTATCAGCATGTTTATCCAGTATACTTTAGGCCGTGACCCTGATTGGGTGGATCTCAATATACAGTTTACCCTGGACGTTGTCAAAGGGGCGGCTATAATTAGCCTCTTTCCCGATTTTATGGGATCGCAAGTCATAGCCACCTGCCTATTTTGACCTGGCTCCTGACTTTGTCCGCCAGACTTATTGCACGATTTATGACGAATATACCCGGAAGCACCAAGCGCGCTGTGAAGCACCTTTCTCCGATTGTTGAGGCACGACGGAACCATCTTGAAGAGTACGGCACATCATGGGACGATAAACCTGTGGGTTGGGTCATTGTTGCTGTACAGACAAACAACTCACCCCCACTTTTGTAGAACGATCTTTTGTCTTGGGTAATGGATGGATCAGAGAGCTCTCAACGTCACGTAAGAAATATAGCGTTGCGTATTTTGGCCATCAACTTTGCTGCTATTCATGTAGGTGCCTATTTAGTCTATTGCCTTTCGATGCTGACCCAGCTTTTTGTGCCCCAGACATCTTCGAATGTAGGTTGACGTGATCTTCAGAATACAAGCTCTAACAGTAATTCTCTTCAGAGTTTTACTCAAGCGCTCTATAATCTGGCAGCCAATCCTCAGTACATCCAACCTCTCCGTGAGGAAGTGGAAACGATTATCAGGGAGGAGGGCTGGTCGAAGGATGCGGTAACAAAGATGCACAAAATTGACAGCTTCATGAAGGAGAGCCAACGTATGGACGGAATTGGTCTCGGTAAGTATGGTGCATACTTGTGTGAAGCGTAACTCATCGCTTTCTTTGCCAGTGAACATGGTGCGAAAGGCCATGAAGGACGTCACGTTTTCTGACGGAACCGTCATACCGAAAGGGACGTTCGTTGTGATGGCCACCCAACTGATGCACCGCGACGACGAATTCTATGATGATCCAGAGGTGTTCAATCCCTTCCGATTTGCCGACATGCGTGCCGAAGACAACATTGACATCAAACATCAGTTCTCCACGATTAGCCCCGAATACTTGGTGTTCGGATACGGCAGACACGCATGGTAAGAGATCTCCCTGGCCATCTGGGCATTGCATTTGTGAACTTTTCTATAGTCCCGGCCGGTTTTTCGCCGCGACCACGCTTAATACTATGCTGGCCCATCTCCTTGTTTCGTACGATGTCAAACTGGAGAATAACGCGACCCGCCCAGGGAATTTGCGGATTGGCACTTCGATTGCAGCCAACCCTACCGCTCGGATCATGTTCAGGAGGAGGGTTGCCTGAATTTTCTAGATGATTGATTGATTATCATGTACGAGCGCTGACGTGCTATTTAATGGTGGGTAAATTATCTGTAGAATGGTCGACTTAATGAGTCTCGGCACACTTGCGTGGGTACTACCGTATTAGTTCCTCCCAAAAATATCAAAGCCTATGTCATTTGTCAAGCCTGGTTCGTTCAAGCTCACCTAGTGTGAGCGTCATCAACCAGTTGTCTTGTTCACGTACTATGATCATGGTCCGAGTCGCTCACTGCTACCGACCCGGCGTCCTATATCTGACCACAGCACGTTCCCCGCGAACATGCCGCCACTGAACACGCCGTGTGTTTCGGAACCTTGTCCATTTGATCGCCGCGTGGCCCCTGTCTAAAATCGGACGGACTTGGACGTTCCCCCAACGACCTATTCTCATCCATCTTCCAAAAGTAAGCCAGTATCTCACTTCGGAGAACTCGCATCTAATAAGCGGTGTTGTTCCCCCTTCCTCACGCATGCGAGACTGTTCCGGATATGTTGGAGCCCACGCATGGAGCTCAGGTACAAGGTACAAGTTTGGCTGATATGCTGGTGATCAGAACTGGACTTTGGCGCTCAAAAGATCACTTTTAGGAATCTGAATCTGTGAGCTGCGTGATGCTCGGAGTTTGGATTTTTTAGATCAAAGACGTACAAGTTGATCGCGGTCATGGTGCATGGGGGAAATTCCATGGATCAACCAGGGATTTTGGTAAAGATAATCCACAAGAAGTTGGTCGTCCTACTTACTATTAGCGAGCGAAGCACTAGATACGAGTTGTTAGTAGTGCGGCCACCTTGAAACAACCACACGCACTGGATTGTTGTATCATAGAACGACTGATACCCTTCAAGCAGTGCCACAGACATATCAAAGTCATTGACCTCTCGCTAGTTATTCAAAGCTGTCCTAACGTTGCGTTCGGGACTGATGGAGAATATATGAGAACCACAAGGAGTAAGTTACGAAGCGCCTTCTTGCACGCAGTTCGTTTACTTACTTGAGTAGACCGACTTGCGCTGCGGTACTGCCACATCTGCCAACCTAGCCCCTAGTAGGCTAGTAAGTAGCCGAGGTTTTGAGTGACTCTGCCAGTGCCCCACAACATGAATAAGCGAACAAGCGTGATTGTTTCAACGACCTTGTCGCGCAGCACGTTGGCAGCTCCATCACAGCTCTGAGAGATCTGCACAGACCTCCGGGTGCAATGGTCATCGTCAGACTGCTGTGGGACATTATTCCTCGCAATGCATATCATCCAGCGTCGTCTCACTTGTTCATATCTCAGCGACACAACGAATAGCACTGCTAACTTCGGGTGCGGTATTTGATGGCGTTGAATCAACAACACCTGCATTTACTTCCTTCCAGCGTGAGCCGTACTCCCTGCATATGCTTCGGTAAAAATTGGCGAAAACGACGTCGAGCATGCACAGAGTTGTCCCTTGATAAATAATAAACGGGGTGGCGAGCGGTAACATGCACTGGCAGTACATACAGTCCATGTTCGCGAGATTTCACTGGAAGAGCTGTTCGAAACCTCGGCTAAGTTGGCAGATTGACATCGCTTGAGTACTCGGCGGCTGTCATGCTCCGGTGTCCTACAATTTCATGGATCACTATTTTTATCTTCCCCAACGTTGTTGACGAGGCCAGGAAATGGTCGTAAGGAGTTGGAATGAACCAAGGGACCTAGTACGAAATTGGGTAGTCTTGGTTGGAGATGGCCTATTCACCTGCATGTAAGCACACCAAAAGATTACGGACCGTTCTGACACCGAGGGCAACTTATAACAGTACTCGTGAGGTGGCATGATTTTGATTTGCCAGCAAGACGATTGCCTCGCTAAGTCCACGACTAGGCTTGCGGGTGCGGTTGTCAATAGACCGCAGTCACTTGTCAATTTATAGCCATCCCTGAGCACAGCCCAAACTCAGTCACATAAAGCAAGTCCATCTAGCTTCTTCGAGCTTACAATTCCCTATTCACAGCACCATGGCATCGCCCTCGACCTTATCGAGCCTCATACCTTCCCAAGGCGCTCTTGGTGAGTATAGTCGCTGTATATGATTGGACCAGCCAGACTCATCCCAACATTACCTCCCCAGATGTGTCCAAGTGGACGAAGACAGTTGCCTTCCTTGGTGCCCTTGTCGTGATATCGCGTGTCGTCAAGTTCATCCAAGGCATCCATGTACGTTGTATTTGTGACAGCCGGACTGGACAAGAGTGTTGATAATGACAACAGAGTGTCAACTCACTCCCTGGATTCCGTATCCCATTTGCTCCGTGTTCCTCAATCGGTGCCACTCTACCTGTTACGTGGTGGAATCCTAGTGAGAGCTTCCCGACAAACATGTCTCTCCTCTCCGTCTTTTTGACATGAATTCCCGCCAGATTTTACGTTCGTATGGAGATGGCGGAAGAATGGAAATGGTGCGTGATACATTGTAGCCACTAAATAACACCCTGACTTCCATCACCCTTGTACCAGTCTACCATACCTTTGGTCATGATACTGTGTCATTCGTACCGTTCCTCGCTGGTCCTCCGACGTTATTCACTCGATCAGTGAAAGTAGGAAAGCAAGTTCTTTCGGGAGGGTTGGACGTGTTTGACAAGTCTATAGCAATGAAAGGTCCCTTTTCGTCAGTCAAGGAATTTCCAAAAGCCTGTTTCAGATCTAGCTCACGGTCATCCATATCATGGAACAGATTCTGGGGTCCGAACATCGTCGAAGCATACGGTGACCAATGGCGAAAACACCGAAAGATTTCCAGTCCTGCGTTCGGCAACAACACGTACGTAGACAGAACTAAATTTCAAGTGCGAGTGAGCGATGCTGAATTGTCGTTGTCGCCGACTTGAAGGTTTGCCAATGTTTGGGATGCCTCGTGCAAACTGTTTGCGGAAATGACGACCGCGGAAGACTGGGCGTCGAAAGACGTCATCGAAGTGCCTAGCATCGATTCGGTCACGTTTAAGGTGCTCTCACTCTCTTTCTGATACCATAAATGACTAATCTACATATATATCTTCGTGGCAGTATTCGCTCACCATTTTTACGTCGATTGGATTTGGAGTGCCTTTGACGTGGTCTAAACCACCTAGTCAAGGCGACGAACTCAGCGTGCTAGAATGTCTCAACATTATCACGAAAACATTCATACTTGCTGTAATTCTCCCTTCGTGGGCATGGAAACTACCTTTTGCATGGTCAGCGTATCCCGAAACAATGATGAAGCACACTCGTTTTCTGACAATGACAACAGGATCCAACGCACGCGTCGAGCCTACGATACCATGCGCGTATTCTTGCGATCCCAAGTCAACACAATACAACAGACAATTCGATCCGAAGCAGCTAACGGAGACGCTAAACGCGGCAATGACCTCTTCTCGCTTTTGATCCAAGCTTCGGAAGACGTAGGAAGCAAGAGGGGCCTCACTGATGACGAGTTGGTAAGTTTGCTTCTCTGTCAGCAAGGGGGTATGGGTGGTAGGATGACATGTTTTCTTTCCCTTTTCTTCGTGCCAGATTGGCGACGTGTTCTCATTCTTGTATGCTGGGCACGGTAAGTATATTATTCTGGTCTATCGCATTCTATACTGATCTGGGGTTTAGATACGGCGGCCCATGCCTTAGGAGCTACTCTTGCGTTCCTCGCTCTGAATTTTGACATCCAAGACGAAATTGCCACACAAATCCGAGAGGTGACGCGAGGCAGAGACGACGACAGGCTGGTAAGCGTGTATGCACTTTAAGTCGCGTCACCGTTTGATCTGACCTTGGGGTGCATGAATCCCGAATCCTCAGCTTTATGAAGATTACAGCAAACTTGACAAAGTACTAGCAGCATTCTACGAAGCGATTCGATTGTTCCGTAAGTCACCTGATCAGGTCCACTGATGACGTGCTCTGAACTTACCGTGAACCATTGTAGCTCCTGGACCGATCGTCCCCCGCGAGGCCAAGCACGACACGGTCGTCAACATCTCTGATACAGATGAACCAAAGATGATAGTCGTGAAAAAAGGTACCCAGGTAAGTCGCCCTATGTCTGATTGCGATCATCCATTCGAGTGGCGCTGATGTGAACCAACGCCAAAGGTCGTGGTTGATCTTGTCGGTATCCGTAAGTGCACAATCGCGACACCGTCGTTTCATTTCAACCGATATCACTCTGATTATTTCGTCTAGAATATCACCCAAAATACTATTCCGAACCTGAGGTCTACCGACCCTCGCGATGGTATTCCAAAAAGGAGGATCAAGGTTCAGATGTAAAGGACGGTGACTTTATTGGGTTCAGCTTTGGTGCGTGCCGCAGCGGACGTGGGCCCCACGCGTGTCGTTGACATCGACTGACGTGACCCTAATATATAAAACGTCAGGTCCTCGCGCATGTATCGGGCGTAAGTTCGCGACGACGGAAGCCGTGTGTTTCCTTGCGCATCTACTCCGTGACTGGCAGGTCGAACCCTTACGGGCGCTGCGCCGGAGTGGGACGATAGAGAGCCTGGGTGAATGGCGGGACCGTGTTTTCCAGGCGGATGTTCTCATGACATTGGGTATCAAGGATCATGGTATCCGTCTTGTGCGGCGCAGGTGAGAAGGCTGAGATCGGGATGAAGAGCTTGGTGTCGATGACAGTAGGGACTTGCAGTCCTAGATTTGAATTCTAATTTATTACCTGCGTTTACAATCAACTTTCCATCGCTCGAGACTGCGACAGTGTCGGGACTCGGTATGAATACGTCAACTTGAGGTGGTGCCGAGTTAACAACACTAGGCATTATTTGTGCTCAAACTACCTCCGGGCTTGGCTTGGTTTCCAATCTCATCAGTATCTAGTAGTCAGGAGTCAGGACGAAATGATAACTAAACGCCGTAGACTTGTCTTTGCCAGTCCAACACTCTCAGATGGGGTAGGTGAACTTCAACGAATCATTCCCGCCAAGGGGGAGCATCCGCGACTGGGCCACCATGTCCTATCGAAAAGTTGGCGAGGTCCGAACGTGACTTTGTGTTGTCGCGCCACTTCTCGCTGCCGTTCTTGCAATTGCCTTCAGGGCGCGGCGAATTGAGGGGGAGAAAGTCCCCCCCCCCCATGGATCAGTTATAAAGTAGGTCAACTCACACTCGAAGCAGCGGGTAAGTTAGGAGCCTGCCAGGTTACTAGTAGTGGAGTAGTGGATAAGTTGTGACAGTGTTGTGACAATTTGTCACACATCAAACTTTAGGTTTAGCATGAACCTAGTACTAGATCGACTGTACCAAAGTCATCTACTTTTCACCCTCGCGTTACCCGCCACTTAATGCTCACATCTCTATGCTAGGCTAATGCTTTACATTCTAACCCCGTCTACGATGCCAGAGTATATGTACGCTCTGTACAAATTCGTGCCCGGACACGATGACGGAATAGCCTTTGGAGCCGGACAACCTATTGAGATCATTGAGAAAGACGACCAGTAGAACGACTGAAGTGGAGGTAAGCACACCTCCAACTATCCTTTCATATTATCCCAAACACACAGCACATCTGTCCGGCAGACGCGTGCACCAGTACTGTACTGTGTATCTATTCTTCTCGCACAACGCCACGCCAACCACCCCCCGGCTGCGTTCATCCTCCCTACCCCACGTTGTCATTGGGTGGTGTCGCCGTTCATTGCTTACGTTTCAGGGTCTGTAATACCGCGGGCAAAAATCGATTGTTTCCTCAGAGCCATACGACACCAGCGGCGCCGCTCAGGAGAGTCTGTACCTCTACTGCTTCGTCTAGTGACCACATTACCCCCCCACCCAACTCAATCAGTTCTCGGCGAAGAACTCGAATCGACATCCCAACAAGATGGCGACACAGACAGCAGGGTTGGCATCGCCATCGGAGAGCAAACGTTGCTGACGCCGAAGTCATGAAAACGACCATGATCGATGTCCAATCGGCCATCGAGCAGCTCGGAAGAAGCCACCACGACGGAGCTCAGAGTTTCAACTTTTTGAGTACTCGGGATGGAGGTACTTCTGGGAAGCGGACGGGACAGAGACGGGCGGGGACAAGCTTGCCGAACAAGCCGCATGGTCGTGGAAACACAGGCTGCGGAAGAGGTTCGAGTAGCTTTACACGTGAGCATCCACACATTCCTGAGGAAGAGGAAGAGGAAGAGGAAGCACGTCAAAACTTGTTTGCAAGGGACCACAGGCGGAAGAATTCAAATTCGACTCCTTCTGTCATCCTTTCCAAGGATGATCTCTCCTCACTGGACATCTGCACAGTCAGCGCCAGAGATCGAAGCGCAAAAGAAATTTACACCTCCAAAATGGATAGTCGAAGAAGTTGTCGAGTGGTTAAAGTCGAAAGGATTGGGTACCGATGTGTATGACAAGTTTATTGTCAGTCTGACTCCTGGACTACTGAACTCTCCGTAACGTTGCTGTCTTGTTGAGCAAGAAATCACTGGAGGTGCCTTGCGCGATCTCGATACCAACCTTCTCAAGGCAGAGTGGTATCGTGGCTTTCTGGAAGTGAATGCAGATTGCAAACGCCATCGCCGAGCTCCGTCGCCCCCCTCCCATCATTCTAACCGACCACCCTCTGCCACGCTGGCTGGCCCTAGAAGCCTCGAAGCCCCAGAACGGACACATTCACGAGTCCACTTATTTCCAAGCTCGAGTAGAGTCTCTCGAGTGCGGGCGTCGGTTCGATACGAGGTGGCTGTTAGGATCGAACGAGCTGGGTTAGCTGGCGGGGCGGCGCTTCGTGTTAGAGCGTTGCCGGAGACACAATTGGCAGCGTATCCGAGCGATTGTGTTGTTGCTGCTCTGGAGGAAAACCCAGAGGCCTAGGTGTAAACCCAACTTGGGATGTTCGATACGCGGACGCCGGGGTAGCAAGGAGGTGGGACCAATTACATCAACGAGGCGATCGTCCTCAATCGTGAAGCACTAAAACTTTGCCCACTCGGCCATCCTAAGCGATATATCTCCCTGACGTGCCTTGGACTTCATCTCTCCAATCGGTACAATCAGCTCGGGGCGATAGAGGACCTCTACGAGACTATTGTCCTCGGCCGAGATGCACTGGAGCTTCACCCACTGGGCCACCCAGAGCGATCGGGTTCATTGAAAAACCTCGCAGACAACCTGTGTACTCGATTCACAACATCGAGTCAATTAAAGGATAAGGAGGAGTTATTCAATCTCTTTGCTCAGCTGGCACATATACCTTCAATGGTGTCATCCGGTGATCTGTCTGCCGCCAGATCATGGATCCGTGTAGCTGAAGATTTCCACCATCCCACCATCCTTCTAGCTTACCGAACATCCCTTCGCTTACTCATTCATCATGTCGCCACTCTACCACCTCTACCTCAACATCGCACTCTCCTCAAGGGTATCACATCGTCGCTTGCAGTCGACGCGTTCTCAGTTTGTCTTCGCAATCACACTCCCAGAGATGCAGTCATGCTTCTAGAACAAGGTCGGGGCGTCTTTTGGAGCCAGCTCACTCGACTCCGTTCCCCACTTGATGATGTTATTGCATCTGACCCGAGACGAAAGACGTTGGCAGACGAGTTCACACAGCAGACCTTGCTCATTCGTACTGCCCTTGATTCACCTACTCCAGATCAGCATGATCGGGTGTGTCGTCTCAACGTTGAATTGCAAAGCATCGTCACCAGAATCCGCGAGTTGCCTGGTCTCTCCGGTTTCCTTCTACCCACGCCCTTCTCCGATCTCAAACAGGCAGCCCGTGATGGCCCCGTCATCATTGTGAATGCGAGCAAATATGGCTGTGATGCTCTCGTTGTCCTAGTCG
>JBBPRH010000147.1:0-49102 GCA_038092915.1 Boletus pseudopeckii
GTATGTGATGTTTGGGAGGGGATTGACAGTAAATTCTTGATGAACATCAGACAAGAACGACACGAAGGCAAAATGGGAAAGGAACGTACTCCCATTGTTGCACACGCTTTGCAGGTATGCTGAGACAGTACAGGGGCTTTGGCCCAAGCTGTTGTCCATCTGCGAAGAAACTGTGGGAGTGAAATACCCTCCGTAGGGTAGAGCGACGTACCCAATTGAACGAGGATCCACAAACAACGGTCGAGGTTTGAGCAAGAATGCCTCCGGGACCTACAGAAAGCAGCCCAGCGGCTAGGAGCGCGAGTGACGGCCAGTGCAGGACCCTTCCTGGTGCCATAGTCATAGAAAAAAAGAGAAACAGAACCAGGTTTCAAAACTCTTAGACAGGCAGTGACAGCTCTTGTACAGTGCCTGATCAAACGAGATAGCCCGCCGGCTGCCATGTTCCTGGTGGAAGATCATTACCGGACAGCGCAGTATACCCCGGTCGCTGCGGTATACAACAAGCGTGACGGAAGGGGTAATGGGAGTAGGAAGCGTACGCGCAAGAACGCACTTGGAATAGAGTACCTGAAATCGTATCGTGCTCAGCAGGGTGCTGTCAATGGCACGGTCCCGGCAAAATTAATGCCACTCACCTCATGTGCAAGCGCCACGTCAGTACATTTGTCTCCACTGCAAGCAACTGGAAACGCTCTGTCTGACTGCCGAGATGCCGATGAGCGGATTAGGTAGCCCGCGTCAAAACTACGCTGCTGCACCTGCAACGATGTCCTCGAGCTCTGCCCTGCTCACCTCATGCGCTACATACGCTTCAACATCCAACTCACGCCTACAATCGTTGTACTCTGACGTTTCACGGCAGAAGCACTCAAACCCCACGTCCTACCACGCACACGTCGATTGGTGGCAGCGCACGCTGGAAGAGCTCGTCTCTCGTGGGTGGCAGACGGAGACCACGAACCCTTACAAAGGAAAGGAGACAGATCCACAAGATGTCGAGCTCGAGGGCCAGAGTAACAAGCTCGTGTTTGGCGCGCGTCGAGCGGTCGTGGACAGACTTCGGTACGATGGCGTCGGGAAACCACTCGGACTAGCCTCCACCATCGTGCGTGCCCTTTTCCTTTTCCTTCCCCCCCGACTGAAACTGATAACAACGTACTAGTAAAGACCGAGCTACAACGCACTCGTGCGCTCGTCCCGTTGTCGCAGTTCTTGGCGTCCCAGCAGTCTGTGTATGACCCTGGCTGGTTGCCTTACCGGATCGCCTCGTTCCTGGTTGGAAAACCGCTTTGGTGGGCGATGGAACAGTTGGATATCGTCCGGTCGGAAGACGCGTATAGCGAGGCGGAGATGTGGAAGAGGGTGGAGGGAGAGTATGTTTTACTCGAGCTGGTCGAGCGTGCAGCCGACGCCGTGGATGCGTCTTCGGGCGGACTGTGTCTTGCGGACAGGCTCTACACGGTAGCGACGTTTCGAAAGGCGTTTGGCTCCAAAGTCCTCCCTGGGGTATTGTTGAGCGAGATGGATACAAGAGTGTTGTTGAGATATCTGGAGAGGGATAGAAGGATCTTGGTGCAGGACAAGGATGTGCGCCTTTTCGGATTTCCACCACGGTGCGAGGTATTAACGAGGCTTTTATTAGGCCGTTAAATTCGTGACGGATGATCACGGCCGAGAAGTGACTGCTATCGATAGAGGTATTCTCGAGCTGAAGACCGCCGTTGCGAACCTGCAGGATCAAGTTGACCGCTTGCATGGCAAGATGGATGAGTGAGTGGTTTTGCTTTTTGTCGAGTGTATTCATTAAACGCTCGAATAGGACCACCAAGCGCATTTCGGCGGCTTTACGGCAGCAGCAAAAGTCCATCGCGCTTGCGCATCTTCGTTTCAAGAAGAGCTTGGAGGACGTGTTGACCAAGCGATTGGGTGCTCTACAGAATTTGGAAGCGACCTTGATCAGCGTCGAGACGGCCGCGGGCGATATCGAGGTAAAGGTGTTATTTTATTGGTGACCAGAGAGGTGTGCTCATGAAGACTAGATTATGCAAACCTATGAGAAATCTACGGCTACGCTACAGGCGATTCTGAGTCACCCATCCTTGCGTCGCGAAAGGATTGACGAGACGATGGATGCGCTGGCAGCTGCCAATGCGGATGCACGCGAAGTCGACGAAGCGATCAAGATTGGAGGGGACATTGCTGCCGTGGAGGCGGGCGTGGTTGATGATGCAGACCTGGAGGACGAGTTGAACGAGCTTGTGAAGGAAGCAGAGAGGGAGAAAGCGGAGGCTGCTGGACGGACTGCTGTGGACAGGTTATCGGAGGTCAAGGTACCTACGGAGACGCCTGGAGAAGGGCAGATTAATATTGCTGCCCGGGAGATCTCTGCGCAGCTTATCGCGGCATAGGGGCGATATGTCTAGATATGGCAGTAGCGGAGATTGACGCTTCCCTCAAGGCCTCACATACTAGTGACATCATGATCACATGACATGGATACTGCTATATTTGACTGGTTTCATCGTGTGTGGAGAGAGTGAATATGGCCCCCGTCCGCGTCCGCCATCCACAGGGCATCGCGACCCTCCAGCTTGATCTCGACGCACTCACCGTCCAAGATCTCCAACAGCAACTATTCACACTGTCCGAAATCCCCCCGTCACAGCAAGAAAGTGAGCTTTTTCGCCGTAATCGCACCTCGCACATGTTCAGTAGACCAGTCAGATCGGGGTACCCTCCACGGACGTTGACCCTTGTACCAGAGCTGCCGCTCTCGAGTTTGGGTCTCCAGGCAGGGGAGCAAATCATCGTCAATCGGAAGGTGTCCACCCCCACGACGACTAACCCGCCCGCCCCAACACCAGCATCTCGACCGCCAGCCCCTGCGAGCCGAACTGCGGTTCCGCAGAGAACTGGCCCAGCCAGCGTGCCGACGAGTTCGGGGGTGCTTGTGCACAGAGTACATCTATCACCCTTACCTCTCACGTTGCTGCTACTCAACGTCCTTCGAATCAGGTTGTTCCCGATGATAACTCTTGTCTGTTCTCGTCGATAGCGATCATCTTTGAGCAGGACATCACGAAGGCGCAAAAGATGAGGCAGAGTAAGTGGTCAGATCTGAGACTCTCCGAGAGGGGCTGAACATGACGGTCTGCGTCGTGCCAGTCGTCGCCAATGGCATCCAGGGAGATATGGAGACCTACAGCGAAACGATTCTAGGGTATATCATACCCTCTCGAGTGGAACGTGTTTCTCACTGACGAGCCCAGGGCGCAGCGTGACAAGTACATCACAACCATTCTGAAACCCTCAACGTGGGGAGGCGCCATCGAACTCGGTATACTTGCCAAACACTTCAACACTGAGATCGCTTCCATAGACGTCGAGACCGGTCGCATCGACCAATTCTTACCTTCTGCTGGGGGTACCGGGTACAGGTTGGGGTGTTCCTGCAGTCATGATGTTGGTATCGACTGACGAGATCTGGAAGATGCATCGTTGTGTATTCTGGTATCCATTACGATGCTGCCACTCTGGCCCCTACGGAGGATGCGCCAGACGAATGGCATCAGACCATTTTCCCTATCGTGAGCTTTTCTAGCTGACATCGGAACTTGACATTGACGCAGGCACAAAGACATCGGCGGACACCTCCGACCCTATCCTTGAAGCGGCCAAGAAGCTGGCCACAATCTTGCGGGAGAGAAGAGCGTTCACCAACACTGCAACATTTGATCTAAAGTGCGAGGTAAGCTGGGTTAAAAATATACAGTGGTATTGCTGTTCACGTCACTGCAGCAATGTGGCAAGGGCCTCAGAGGTGAGAAGGATGCGAGAGCACATGCACAGGAGACTGGACACGTACGATTTGGAGAGTATTGAAGACCCCTGCATGGTTTCAAGAGAGTCCATCGGAACCTGAGTTTCCTGTCACTTGTCCACTTTCGATCTCCATGACCACTGGGACATGATCGGATGCCCCGTATATCTCACTGCGAATCTCGCACATCTTCACTTTCTCCGTTATGCGTTCGCTCAATATGACTTGTATTCCGAGAAACATTAGCTGGCTAGCTTCTGTACAGAGAGAAATGCTTACACATGTCCAATCTCCAGCCAATACCTTTCGTGCGGCAATTGAAACGATACGAGAAATAGGTGTAATGCTGGACATCTGGATGACGGTCTCTCCAAACATCGACGAACTTTTGGGTGCCTTTGGGAGATTCACCAAGAATGTTCTTAAACGCCTCCGTTTCGTCTAGTGTGTAGCCCGGTGTTTTATTCCAGTTTGCTCTCGGTTTTGCGAGATCTCCAATAGCGCCGGATGAGGGGGGAATAGACATGGATTACACAAGAACCGACCTTTCGCGGTTGGTGCGACATTCACGTCACCCATCCAAATCACAGGTTTATTTTTGTCTAGATCACGTAAATAGGTGGTGAAATGTTCATTCCACACGTTCTTTTCCTTGAGCGTCTGTGTTTGCCACCGCTTGTCAGAAAATGCGGTAGGAGGAACAAAGCTGGAGCACCTTGAGGTCCTGACCTGCGTTCGTCACGTAGGTACAGACGACATAGCACCCTTCAAACTCGAGTGTGATAAGACGCCCCTTGACTTGATCAGGATCCGGATGTCCCGGTAGAAGCTTCGTAACTGAAATTGGCTTGATCTTCGAGAGCACCGCAGTGCCACCTACGAGGTTGAGATGGATAGCTGGAACTCGTGTGTCGAATAGGGACGTACTATATGTCTTTTTGTTAGAGATTGCCCAGGTGCGATACGGAAAGCGGGCACTGATGACGGGATCGACTGGCTGATCGTTCACCTGCGACGCGTCAAGAACGTAAGAAAAAAAAAAAAAAAACCAAAACCTCAAAGAAACCGCGCCGCTCGCCTTTGTCTCCGTCAATACGAGAACGTCCGGATCTTCTGCCTCTACATAGTGTTTGAATCCCTGGAACGCGCGGCGATCTGAATCCACAAGTACGCGATCGTGTCTAGGCGAAAGCGCACCTTTCTTTGTGCCGCTGCCAGTCCACACACGTTCCATGTCACAAAGCGTAGTGTGCCTGCGGTACGAGGTGGAAATGCGATGTTGACGGGTAATACCTTGTTGGTTGGTTGCCCATTGGGCGCTTTGACGTTGTCGGATGTTGGCGCCGTCTGTTTGACGCGCTTTGCCCGTGGTTGTGATTGAGAGACGCTTTCAGTATCCGACGCGGTGCTAGTGTCGTCGCGCTTTGCGGCGATTTTTCGCTTTGGAGGCATCACGATGTGAGAGAGCGTTGAGGGACGCGGTGTGAGGAGACGTGCCAGGCTAATTAATGTTGATCCGTACGGGTGCAAACAAACATGATAGGAGAAAATACTATACTAGGTAGTTGTGGGTGTGTGTATATTTCGTATCGGCACTCTCCGGCCAAAGCAAACCTCCAGTTATAGTGATCCATCGAACAAAGCAACCCGTAAAGTATAATTACCCTGCGTACCTCCCCTTTACATTCCGCATCCCGTCCAGTTGGTTCTCTCCTACTATCGCTTTCCTTCCCCCAGCTCTTTTGCAGACGTTCATCCATCCCAACTGTCCTCACGATCATTCCTGTTCCATAGAACTACCGTCCGTTCGTGAAGCTAAAACGCGTCAATGCTCACACATCGCGAGTTTTCTGCATGGATCGTGTCAGAGGGTGAACCACTTCGCGAATACCTAGTTTCGGTTGATACCAGCATGAACAAAATTTCATGTTGGATACCAAGCGAAACCGGCAAGGTGGGTTGAAGTTGAAATGCACCAGAGCCGTGTTCTGATCATGAAGCATTTGCCACAGACCTTCTCAGTCCATTGGAGGGACAAAGGATCACGAGTGTATTCGTGTTCCTTTATATCTCTGGATGGCTTTCTCGTACCCGGCCGATTCCTGTGCGGTTATGGTGAAGCATCCAGAGAAGGTGTTCGGACTGGTCACAACACCGAACGTCCCTTTGTGTTCGTCGAGCAATCCGACATATGTGAGGCGCATCTTCTCGTTCGAGACCTCGCTCATTGTTGTGTTTCAGCGACCTCTGGAGGACAAATTAATCGGGACGCCGGGACAATCACGCTGAAGATACGGCGCATTTCCATTGATGGCTCGAGATCGGCAAATGAGCCACAGCGGCTCCCCGAGCCCTCCGGAGCGCAGGGCAACATGTTGACTCACTGCATCCGGTAAGCTATATCCCTACAATCTAGTGAATGTTGTGAATGATATTTCCCACAAGGTATGGAGAAGAGAGGGCCACATATGAACAGTTTCCACAAACGTGGCAGGTGATGCCATATGACGGGTCAGGTAACCGGTCCTACGTCACCTTCATCTTCCGGTACAGATCCCGAGGTATGTTCCAAGCGGGGTGGTAGCCAAAGTCTCCTAATCAGCATTTCAGAGTGCTTACTCTCCCAAGGCATCATGCCGGTGGACGATGCACTGCAAATACCAGCAGCAGTCAGAAGAGCCTGTGCAATGAACCGTCGAGTTGTCAGTGCTCCCCTCCCGGCGGGGAGCTTCATGTTGATGACACCAAGTCCCACTCCAAGCCCACATTCGAAGGACAACTCGGAACGAATGGTAAGTGCGCACCTACAATTGTTCGTGCTTAGTTGTTGATCGATGGCAGGATTCTGCATTGCAAAATGCATTCAATCCTGGAAGTGTTCCCATCCGGCCGGCAACCAATGTCCGAACGGTCGGCATGAAAGCTCCCGGTCGTCACGATCGCTATCCCGGGCTCGACCTGTCTGACTGTGGAAGTAACCCGGATAGGACCACGGAGGACCTTTAGCGTCACGAACAAGTTCAAGAGCGTGTACGATATTGATCGGATGTGGAGGTTTCATTTTGGCATTTTGTATTGATGTTGTCGAGCTTTGCTCTCTGCCGGTTGGACGTATGTCGGCCATGTCTTCTACCTACTTCATGGTAGTAAGCAGTGTCTGTATCATAGTTAGCTTACACTTACAAATACCAGGGGTGGCAAAGGAGGCGTGCCACTGGTGCTGAACAAAGGGCCGAACGCGATGAACAAAGCGATCCGATTAATATCTGATCCCGTTTGTTTGGTCCGATGTTTGTCGTGCTATTCAACCCGAAAAAGGTCTCCGTGTTGAGCCTTCCATGTCTGAGGTACCCTTCATTTTGCACGTATGGCCTGCAAAATGGAACCTGCAGTCACTTGACCCAACCTGTCTCGCCGCTGTCATGTACCTCCAGCTCACCATCCCAGGCAAATTCAAAGTAGCACCTTGCACCAACCCGGACCAGTCCCCCAACGGCAAGTAGATCCCTCCTTCCGAGTTGGCCCACAAATATTGACTCATGAGCAATAGGTCAACTACCCTTTTTGACTCATGCGCACACCGCGGTCACCACATTTCCCTCCATAGTTGCCTTTGTGGCATCTCTCGCCAAGTCGTCGGGCGCGTCCGGAGTGATCGACCTCGACGCATCTCTGACCCGTTCGCAAAGAACTAAAAGGACTGCACTATATGCACACGTCGAAGGATGCATATCTGACATCGTCGTGAGTCAATATCGTTCCACCATTGACTTGTCACGCATTGCTTCAACGTACAGCTGCACATGTTCTACGGGATCAATGAGAATTTCTGGGGACTGACCAATCCGGCGCTTGCAAGCGAGATGCCTGTCCCGCACAAATACTACGTGCCTAGTCGGATAAGAGAAGCGTACAGACCTCGTCTGGAGGCGGCAGGGCTTTGGAGACGGCCTGACGCCGATGAAGAGCAAATGGGAATGTCCTTCTCAGACAAGAAGAAGAAGCGAAATTACAAGGTGACGTTCGAGCGTGCTTTCGCGAGGGCGATGGTAGGTGGTCAGTGGGGTCGATGACAGTCCACCGACGTTTGTAAAGGTTTTGGATAAAGCAAAGACAGCACTTAGGATATATGCAAGCTACTTGGACGGAAAACGGTTCTTTTTCGGAAATCAGTAAGCAAATTTCCTCTGCTATGCATTTCCTAATAACGACGCTTGCTCGCAGTCCATCAAGTCTCGATGTGTATTTTGCGGCACACATCCTTCTATTCGCCGATCCTCCGTTTCCCGATGCCGTTCTTCAGATACAATTGCGCGAGTCTTTTCCAGAACTGGTTAAATATGCCCAACGCATACAAGCTAGTGTGGGACGAGCGCCATCTTATGAACTTTTCACGCCGTCAGGATCCTTGCTGAGCTTCCTCGCTCCCCGTTCATTCAGTGGTAATGGTGTCAAGACCCAAGTTGACCCTGAGGATGTCCAATACAGAAGGAGAACTTTACTTTTCGTATTAGGAGTAATGGTGATGACTGCGAGCTTTATCTTCACGCATGTCCTCTTCACAGACGGCCCTGCTAACGACTCGGAGGCCGACAGTGAAGATGGTGAAGGTCACGGAGAGGAAGGAGAAAGAAAAGGAGAGGAAGCGGAGGAACTTGCGGGTGGGTCTGGGCCATTCACCGACGAAGAGGATGACTAGTACTAGTGATCTCTGCCATCTACTGATTATACTTGCGCGTGACACGTGACATGCTCTGCAATACACCCTTATGCGGAAGAGCGTCCTCAGCGATACTTAGTACGACATGATGATGATAGACGACGACCTCATCATTGTGGACGACGTCGAGGAGCACCACGCAGGTCCCTCATCGGCCGTTAACGGCGTAAACCACCCACCACCACCCCAGACCCGCACACGCCCCCTCCGAGCAGCCGCAGAGCACGCCATGGCCACCACCCTCCGTCTCCGCGGCTCCCCCGAGGCATCCGACCGCACGACGCGTTTCTCCTCTGGAAAGCTCAACAAACCCCAACCCAAGCTCAGGCTCAAACTGAGCGAACGTGCGGCGGCGCAGGCCCCGGGGACGTCCTTCTTAGGTGCCTATGACCGCGAACTGGACTCGGATGACGGGGAGTTGACGTTCGAGGAGCAGTTTATCATTCGAATGCCGCCTGGGGAAGATTGCGAACGGATGCGCAAGATGATTCAGTCGAGGGAGATTGGCAACGACGTTTGGTTCAAGTTCAAAGGTGCGTTCGAGGGTTTACGGGATGCGTCCGTATCATCGGGGCCAACGAGGCGGTAGACTCGCGACGAGGTATCTTTCACATTGGGAACTCGCTATATTCTTTCAAGTTGGTCGATCTACCGTGTATTATCGAGGCGCAGAAGACGCTGGACAATAAGCAGATGTTCAAGGTAGCGGATATATGTCAGGTGTGTGTTTCCCTGCCTCGCACGCTGCGTGTGACATGGTTCTAGGGGGATATAAATATAGATGTTGGTGGTTGGAGATCGCATACAAAATGAAGAGGCGTTCACGGCGAACAGGAACGTTAATGTTGACGAATTCATCTGGCCGCACGGTATTACCCCTCCTTTGCACCATGTACGCAAGCGACGATTCCGAAAACGGGTGAACAAGCGGGTTCGTACGAAGCACGACTATTCTTTCTTCACTTTCCTCACGATACACACTATAGACGATAGAAAGCGTCGAAGAAGAAGTAGAACGGCTGCTCGCAGCAGACAATCTCGCATCGGAAGTCAAGTATGGTGAGTTGAGGGCGTGGGATTGAGCGCTTGTTATTTTTGTAGGCTTACTGTCTTACCATTGTAGAGGTCCTCGAAAACGTTAACCCGGATCTGTCAGACTCTGAATTCATTGAGCGTGAAGAACCCCTCGAAGCGCCTACCCCTGGTCCCCATGGCTCAGAGGCAGGCGATCCAGCTACCCTTGGACTTGACGCGGCGGATGAAGACGCTGAAGAGGGCGAGGGGGAAGAAGCCGAACCGGAGGGTGATATCGACGAAGAACTCGCCGCAGAACTTGACCTTGCATTAGGTGACGAAGAGGAAGGAGAAGACGACGAGGACGATGAGGAAGACGATGATGATGAGAGCGATGAAGACGAGGACGATGAAGACGCTCAAGAGAGGAAGCTGTTGAATGAGGAGATAAGAGACTTGGAGGCTGCTGTGGCGAAGAAGGAACATGAAGTCGCAATCTCTGCAAACCCGCTCATCAAGGTATCTCACACCCGCTTATTTGACCATGTAGCAAACACTGAGCGTGTTGTTTTTAGAAACGGTTCGAGGATGCGCTCAAGAAACTCTCGGCTGATCTGGAGATGAAACGCGCACAAAGAGACGAGGCGAAAGAGAGGCAACGACGAAAGAAGGAGGGTATTGCCGTTGAAGACCCAGACACAGATGCCGAAGGTGGTCCGCCTGATGAGGTGGAGGCTGGGGATAACGCTGCCCAGGGGGATGCTGACCTGTTTGGATCCGACGATCCAAACGCTATGGACATTGGTTGAGTTCAACCAAACCAATATATAATTTACACGCTAGTCTAGTCGTCTTCACGATGCTGTTTTTTACAGCAACGGCTCCAGTCAATGGATACTTGCACTGAAATCGAGCTTCAATACGACCTATCCTAAGCCGAACAACGCATTTCACTCATGATTGAGACAACCCGACGAGTCCTGCCTGCATCACGAGTGGGGCATATACAATGCAAACAAACGGCGCGAACCACACGCCCAGTACTTCCCAGTTCCACACTGCTCTCTCGACTTCTTTTGGCAGAAGAAGCCAACCCCAGGCAAGCAGCCAGTACTCTGCGTAGACTGTCAATCGGCGGAATTGGCTGAAGAGTGAAGTCGGTGTTCGGGAAGGCCGGGATGAGACACGACTGCAGATAAGCGGAACACCGAGGGTGACAGCGAGCGTGGCGGCGAGAGAAAAGTTGAGGAGGGAGGTTATGGAAATGACTGTCGATGCCAAACAGAGGTTGAAAGATTGCAGGAGCATCGAGAACGGCGCTGTTTCAGGTGGGTGAGACGGTATAAATGCAAGGATAGCCTGGGAAACGGGGCTAAACGCCAAGAGGAGGATCCACGAAGAGACCTGAAGAAGTCGGCATAGCGATGAGCGAGGTACGGGGATGCGAACAAGGGAGCATACGGTTTGATTCTGGAGGAACCATGATGTGTTGATTATAGCGAATGCCAGTAGACCGATCGTATGCGTCGCAAGGATGGTGACAATCGCAGGTAACACAGGCCTTCGTCTTGGTCGCCATGTTGGTTGAACTGTCGAGTCATTCGTATTCGTAGCATCCATAACTTTTCTATCATCTTCTTTGTCTTGCCGCTGCAACTCACTGGGAGACTCTCGCATCCAGCCAGCCTCTACCCACTGCCCGAGTCCCCAGAATATCATCGCGACCCCGACCAGCACGGCACTGGGGAGGAACATTCCGATCTTCATGAAGGTTCCCGGAGTTGTGAGTATGTAGAAAAAGAAGGAAGCATGGAGACGCTCGAGAAGGTTGTTCGATGTGCGGAGAGTCGACTCGATTATTCTGACAAAGAATCACTACACGGACGACACAATATCAGGAAAGACCAACCTGCCGAGAGCAAAGAATCCGTGGGGACCATCAGCTGGAACGGCATATAAAGTAACTGCATCAATCCGGAACCTGTGTCAAACAGTCCAGTTGATCGATCTTGTATTTAATGGGCGTTGGGGACTCACCTGTGAAACAAACCATGCGCCCCACTCGGCCTTCCCCTTGCTTGATAACTAACATGCCTCTTCACGTTCCTTGCTCGGTATTCAAAATCCCTGAGCTGCTGACTGCGTTTCATGAACTCTGGTGCGTTTACTAGAAGACTCTGCTGTGGTGCATCATGTAGTTCGAGATGGTCATAGAGGACGAGTGGGACGCCGCCTGTGTAATGGGAGATAAGACGCAATGAGTTTATTAGGTCTTGGTTGGGTAGCCGGCCGTTAAGACCCTCTGCGTGCGGAGGGGGGTATTGATTTAGCTTTTAAGGATCGACGGTAATGAGGACCAACCAAAGAACACGCCAAGGTGAGAGAATGAGTGTCCACTGTAATCAATGTTGAGGGCATTCCAGATGACGCCAGAAGTAAGCTCGAGGAGATCGGTGTCGAGATCTGTATCACGTTAGTAAGACAACGCTTGAGGGAAGCAAATCTGACTTTGTGGTATCGTGCCATGGTACGCATTCAGCCAGGCGTATGTGCCATCAAGATAATTGTCGCCTATCACAAAGATGATATCCTTCGCCCAGAGTGAATAGTCTGGCGTAGGTCAAACAAAAATCCAAGGAAGGACTGTGGTGTGCATACTTTTCAGGAAACCAGCAAGCGCTAACACTGTCGCGATGCCTCGAAGATTGTATGATTCTTTGCCGACCTCGCTAAGCCACGACGCACTGACGACAATAGCTTCAGAGCCCGAAGCTCGGGGTGAGTTCATAAGGGCATAAGCATTAACTCCAGAGACATTCTGTTGGAAACTCGTGCATAAGATGCCTCGCATCGGAGCTGACATTCAAGTACGCACGCTGGAGGGGGTTATGAAAGTGTACTTTTGAGTCGCGGCCGCGAGGCCAAGGCTTGCAAATTCATCACGAATGAAGTTGGCTCTCCTATGCGGCACATCAGTACACCACGGTTGTTAACAAGATAGTTGGGTGATCTCACTGCTCACTCGTAGCATTCCCATCACAGAGATTTTCTAGATGATGAAGATACAAGTCCGCCTGGTGTACGTCTTGCCAATTCCAGTTGGTATTGACCTGTATTCGGACTCAGCGCGGGTGATGCTTTACGTCTGATGTAGAGGGACGCACCTGGGCTGGTTGCAATGCATTTTCGTCAATGTAAACGCCCTGAGAAAGTGGTGGAATCGGGATGAGGGCCATCCATAGGTAACCAGTTGCAAGCAAGGCGATCCTGAACGGTGGTACAGGAACTGATTAACACGATGGGAGCAGAGGGAGGTCAAGAACGAACGTAATCTTTGAGAGGCTGCGATAAATAAGACCTGTGGCATTCCTCCGTCGTCGTAGTCGAACCGCGTTCGCGTTTTGTCGTGGTCTCCTGAATAGATTCCGTATTCTGTCCATATTCGTGAACCTCAGCAGCCTGAAGCGCGTGCAGGAATAGTGCAGGTTAGTTGCAACTAGTTGTGTACCCTTGGTGTATGTGTAATACCTCGGCTGGTGAGCAATCGGAATTCGGGAGTCTATCAGGGTCTCCACAAGGACCCTCTCCTCATCATCTTTCTTTTGTAACCTCCAGGTCACATCCGACACTAGCAACGGACGCTGTACAATTTCTACTATGCCACAAAAGCGCAAGCGCAGAACTTCTCCCGCACCCAAGGGCCTTGCTGCTGGCGAACAGCTCAAACGTGCCAAGCTTGCGGCGGCCGACTCCTCGACTTGGGGTTGGGTCGATACAGAGGTCTCGGATGCATCCCAGATCACTCTTGAGCACCGTCTCATGACTTGTGGTCTGTCGAAACGCAACAAAAACCCCTTTTGCGGCAATAGATGCGCGCTAAAGCCTGCAAAGTCTTCCCATACACCCACTGACGAAACCCAGACTATGGTTGTCAATGGTGAACTTGAGAACGATCTCATCGTTGTCTCCGATGATGAACCACCGCCTTGTAACAAGAAAGTGTGTAAGAACAACCCCAACTGCTTGAACTATCTCGGTCAGCAGCAGTGGGAGGACGAAGGTAAGCCGTAGTCCAGTAGACGCGTTTAAAGGGTCCGCCATAATCCCGGACGTGTGTTTCCTCCAGAAACGGCCAGACAGCTGTTCATCAAGGCCTCGGATCTAGGTTTCAACCCGATCCTCAGCTCCCGTGACCCTGAATTCCCTGTTGGCTTGAAGGTAGATCATGGCCGCCTCTTCTGCGATTTTATGCAAATAATACATGTATGCTGGGCAGAATCTTGGCGCAACATGCTATGCAAACGCTTTCCTTCAAGTATGTATTCTTTGGCGATGTTCTGGTTGTTCCTGCTTACGGAGGTCTGGAGGTGTGGTTCCGGGATCTAGCGTTTCGACGTGGAGTCTACCAATGTCAACCATCCCAGGATACCGAGAACAGTTTTGAAGTTTGTTTCTTCGTGTGCAATCTCAATTCTGAACCTGACGAACAGAATCTCAGGACTCTCCCGTATTCCAACTCCAAGTAACATTCGCCGCCCTTCAGGAGAGCACACAGAATGTATACAATCCGGTCAGGTTTGCAGAGAGCCTCAAACTGTCTACATCCGAGCAACAGGATGCACAAGAGTCGGTTCTTCTCCAGGACTCACACGTCCCACTGAATATTCTTTCGGCAGGTTTTCAAAACTTTTCATGTCACACCTTGACAATGAATTCCAAAAGCAGCATGCCCCGTCTCTCCGGACACTCATATCTAATCAAGCACGTTATATTATCTCCTTCTCACGGTCATCCCACTCATTCGTGACAGTTTCAAGGGGAATTAGTGTATGGAACTCATTGCCACAATTGCCGCAGCAAATCCGAGCGTTCATCTGATTTCCTCGAACTCGAGATTAATATACAGGTGATAGTCCATTTCTTCACCGGACAATCATTCGACCTGACATCATGTTAGAATAATGCAAGACTCGAAGATCGTATAGCTGCTCTCCTACAGAATGAGAAACTCACGGGCGACAACAGGTCGGATCTCTTGTTGCTTATACAATACAACTCTTCTGACTCGTAAAATTACAATATTGCCAGATATTCCTGCTCAAACTGTGCTTCACTTCAGGACGCGACTCGCTACACCGAACTACGTTCTCTCCCTCCGGTCCTCCATTTCTCTCTCCTTCGTTTCGTTTACGATTTCGACTCAATGGAGAGGAAGAAATCCAAGCATAATTTACTATTTCCCGAAGTGCTGGACATGAGCAAGTTCGTCAAAGCCGACAAAGGCGCGAGTGGTGTCGAGGGGGGAGAGGGTGCAACGAATATCTATGAGTTGAGAGGGGTATTGCTGCACAAAGGACCGAGTGCTTACCATGGACATTACGAGGCTCAGGTTCTTGATACTGCGTGCGTTTGACCAATTGTCTCACGAATTCGCTGACCCGTTGGTATACAGCTCGAAGACATGGTTCCAGTTCGACGACGAGGTTGTAACGAGGATAGATTTCCTCGGTGAGAAACGATATACTGGCAAAGACGTAGTGGATGTCCTGAATGATAGTGGGACTAACAAGAAGTGCGTATCCTCTCCTGAATGTGGCTTGGCATTCCTCATGTTTTTGTCCTAGTGTCAGGGGCGCGGGTCAACCCCGCGCTCGGCCCGCGAAGAAGCGAAGGATCGACGATAGCGACGATGAGATTTTCGAGTACGTGATGAGTGCCCCATCATCAAAATTTCCCCTCCATTTCATCTTGCTTGCGTCCCCTACATCTTCCAGATCGCCGCCCCCAACGGAAGTCCAGGTTTCCTTGCCTGGTAAGGCCCCAGAAGGGTGCGTAATGTGTGAAAATCGGTACCGTCTGATGCACTCAGCTATTTGATTTTGTCAAAATAGCGATGTCTTCTCGTCGAGAGATGCCTATATGCTTATCTATGCTCGGAAGGAAAAAGAGCCGTCGACCGTCGACCATGCGCCTACCCCAAATCTTGCCGAGAGCACCCTTGATCCCAATTCTGCTTCCACCATTATTAATGGTACCTCTAGGCCCTGCGTGGACTCCCAAATTGCCTCGGACCCGACTGACCTCGTTCCACCCCAACGTGCACGAGACGTGGTTAAAACTCTTAATGCAAGGCATGACGAAGCCTGCGAATACTACTCCGGAAGGTCAGTCCCCCAAATTTTAATTTCCCACACTTGTATGGAGATCAAGGGATCTCGAATCAGAGAGAAGGAAGTCAAGGAACACTTCGCGGAATTGAGAGAATGGATCCGGAGTGTGTATACCCATTGGCATGTTGCATCTGTCGAAGAGGTGCGTGGATCACCGTAGCAAACAGATACGTCATTTGATTCAGGTTTTTTTTCCCGATTTGTCGTTTTCAGGATGCCGTAGTGGTCAGCAGACAGGTACTCGAGCATTGGTTAGAAAAGCCGTTTGTGAAGCCCGAGGAGCACAAGTCGCCAGGCGATGCCGAGCTTCAAGTATTGCCTATGCCCGATCTCCTCTGCAGTCATGGTGGGCTTCATCCGCACAAAGCCAGTAACATGAAGCGCATGTCGAGAGTCAGTGAGAATCCTCGCTGTTTGTCGTTGTGATTTACCAAGAGTCCCCTATCCAGAAAGCATACGAAAAGCTCAGTCTTCGTGAGGATATCGGTCCTGTGCGTAGTCCGCAAGAGGTCTGCGAAATTTGTGTCGAAGAGTTTTTCACAGGTGAGTTGCATGGCCATGTTCCAACTTTGCCAACTCATCCCCCTTTTCACAGAGCGACTTTACCAGATCGAGCATCCGCGTTCAGTCAGTCAGTTCGATGAGATATGTGATTTACAGCAAGGAGAGTCTGGATACTGGATTTCCAAAGCTTGGCTGAAAGGTACGCCCACCTACTTCATCACCATCAGTTTGCGCCACACACAAGGATTCACCCGCCTGTATGGCATGCGTAGGCTGGAGAGTTCAGAAGCCTAGGATGCATGTTCCGCTGCATGGTGATCCTTCTCCCGACTCATCGGAGTTTCGTGGACATGTGCGTTGTGAACACGATCAGTTATCGCTCGTGTCAACTGCCCGTCGAAGCATATCCTCTCAGGTAAGCAGCAAGGATCGCTCAAAAGGGAATCGACTACGCGGCGTGGGGATTAACAAGTGTTTGGGTTGATTTTCTGACAGGCATGTGAGATCCTCACGAAATTGTTCCCCGGTTGGGTACCGCTATCAACCAACCAAGAGCCTTGCGCAATTTGTGAGGCCTACATTCATAACTCGAAAGAGGATAAGCGTGAGCTGCGGAAGAAAGCAGAAGACGAGAAGGTGAATCTTTCGGCGTATCTGCTCGACCAACTTGATGTTTGTCTTCCATTTCTTGAGCTTATTGTTAACGCCCAACAGGCACGATTACGGCATATGCACGATAATGCATTAATAGGAAATACCCTTTTACTCGAGAACGTTCCATGTGCTGTCCTTCCAGCTGAATTTGTCCGTATATGGAGAAAGTGGCTCAGTCGACCGGCCGAAATCCCTCGTCCCGATGAAGTCGACACATCACCACTCTTTTGCCAGCACAACCACCTGGTGTTCGACCCTAATGCGCCAAACGATTGGGACAGCGATGTTGCACTCATCCAAATGAGTGAATGGACTATCTTGCAAGACCTGTATGTTTCACAACTTTCCTCCCACCTCATGGTCTGACTGCCAAGACGTATGCATGCTGACACATGGTTACAACAGATACAGTTGTGGACCAACGGCGGCCGTTGAGAAAAAATTGGCCGAAGATTCAATGGGCGTATTGGATACGAGATTCGTGCATGACACACCTGTCTGTCACGACTGCCGTCTGAAACGGTAAGTTGGCGCGCGCCTCGAGTTCCGTATTAGCGCACAGTTAATTGGATGCCCAACCCCTCTTCCTCGTTGCGTATATATATAATCATTTATTCTTTTCTGACAGCACATTCCATTTTATATGACTAGGCGACGCGATTATAACCTCACCGACATCACCGTGCGATTCTTGAGTTCGAAACCTATTACCGGCGGTGAACATGACGAGGGTCTGGCACAACAACGCGGTAGCCAACACACGAAACAAGAGTCTGGACCTCGAGCGACAGGTGGAACGAGGCAGTCTAAACGCATTCGTCAAGGAAGGGATAGACGAGAGAACACGCGGTTGAGGATATCCAAGTCGACGACCGTCAAGGACATCAAAGTCAAGGTCCGTCCTCCTCCCTATCCATCGATTCGATTTTTGAAAATAAAATAAAATAATTCGTGTTTTTTTAGCTGCATGAATCATTCAAGATTCCGACGATCTGTCAGAGACTGTTTTACAAGGATCAGGAACTCCAGGACAACGCAGTCACGGTCGAATCGCTGGGCATCTTGATGAACGATACCCTTGACCTTCGAGAAGAAGCTGAGAATGAAGATAACCTCTCGAATAGTCCAGATGGGCGTGCGAGCAAGCGACGGAAGGAGGAGAAAGGTTTTGGCGGAACCTTGTTGGCAGCATCGGCGTCTTACGCAAGCCTTCCTCCTGACACTGGTACAAGCTCCGAAGGCGAAGGGCATGAATCGGCCAAGCCCTGTCCGGTGTGTACGTTTGACAACCCTTCGGACAATCTCTTCTGCGAAATGTGCGGGAAAAAGGTGGATTCAGCTTGAAGAGCGTCGTTTGGTATCACATATACGAGTACAGATAATGCTTAATTGGCCTGATTTTTTCTTTTTTTACAAGTAAATGGCATGAGAGTTGATTTGGAAACAGAAGGGGAAAAAAATGCAGCATTTCTATGATTGATGAGACAAACCACCAAAAAAAAGAGAGGAAACCCAAGCAGTAACAAACAAAAAAGCCCTTTGAAACCAGTATGACACCGTGTCAGGTGAATTACCGTGTCAACTGTCACGGAATCCGATTGAAGTCCGGTAACGGAACGGCAGGGGGATAAGGAATGACAGAACCCGTCGAGTTGCTCACACTTGACGGGAAGGATGTTACAGAGACGAGACTCGTTGAGCGCGGCCGTGCAACATCCACGATCCGTTGTGTGGGATCAAGCGCTGGTGCAGGTGGGGTCATTGGTCCGCGAGTCTGTTGTTGGAGGAGCGAGCTGGCCGTTATCAACACATCCACTTCACTGGATAAAGGCCCTGTGATCTCGACAGCTTGCGCAACGGCAGACTGCGTGGCCACGGAGACCTCGTTCACGGTGACTTGGGTGGCTCCGGACGGCGGAGGCGGCAAGCCAGCACATATCTGACTGGCCATGGCGGCAGATCGATCAGCAGCTACCTGTCGAGCCGCCTGTAACACGACCTGCTGGGCAGCCACTGCCAAGACATTTGTTTGCAGTGGCGTTTCGGATCGCTGTCCGGACACCTCTTGGTCGAACGCGTGTGCGGTGACCGTCAGCACATGCTGTTGCTTTGCAAGTGCCTGCAGTTCCGGAACATGCTCGTTGGATGTCGTTGATGCAATGACCTGAGATTGAGCTTCCTGGGCAACACGTTGAGCGGCTGTCGTCAGCACCTGCATAACTTGAGCGTCATGACTCGCGACCGGGGGTGCCATGGATGATGCCGTTGCTGATCTCAGTGACCTAAGATGATACTTTACGTGAGAGTGGCGACAGGGGTATCAGTACAAACTGACCTAGGCGGCGTTATCTGGGAGGCGCTCATGTCGCTGGATATACGCCTAGCCTTGTGAACGTCACCGTTCATGGAGCTTCGCCTGGGAGCGGGGAAGGAGCCGTCGATGGTAGATATGGGGGCAATGCTAAGATGGAAACTCTGCGTGAGTTGCTCCTCGACACCGTCTTGTATGTACTACGAGTAACGTTGAGCATTGGGTACGTCTGTGTGAACGGAGACCTACTCTGGCCACCACCGAAATCTCACAGCTTTCTGCATCGGGTGGTGGTGTGCCTTGTAAAACGTCATCTTCCCATGATAGCCATGGTGGAAGAGACGGGGAACTGTAAGTGACTTGTAGGTTTGTCCGCGACGCTTGCGGATCCCATATACGAGGTGCCCAACTCCACCGTAGACCCACATATGCCACACTTGGTGGTGATCCAGCAACCCGACGGTGGAAGGCTCGGAATGTCCATCCCCCATCCGAGAGTTTCTTCGCATCTATATTCCAGATGTGGTTGCCTTTCGACTTGGTCTTTTTTCCTTCTTCGTTGAAGCGAGAGATGTACGGTTGGTTCCAAAGATAGGTTCGAATCTGTGATGATCTCAGGGTGAGTACTCGAGTCGGGTCAGTGTTGGAGATAGGCTAACCTTCTTCATGGGAATTTTGTCCTCCGGATAGCCTTGCCGAGCGAGCTGCAGAGTCGCAATCAATGAGGGATCCATTCATCCAAATAGCCTGGGAGGCTTGCCTCTTCTAAAAACGCGTTCGTGAACGCTTGTATCCGGAATTTGAATGGGCGAAAGTCAGGGGACTCGTCTAAACGTTGCATCTTTTTAGCCATCAAGGTTTGGTGTATCGGTTCCCCTTTTGAATCTGTCGCTTCCACTGCAAACGACGTGAGTTTTGGCTGTGCAATCATTCGTACCTGTACGCTTACAATTAGAGCAAATGTTGTTCAAAAATTCAAAAAAGATACGATCCACTTCCGCACGGTACTCCTGCGGCACCTCATTTGCATGGTTCGAAGCGATCAGATTCTCCGAAGACGTTCGCGTCAGTAACACACCTGAACGGCTGTTATGAGTAGCAACAGATCGAGATACCTGGACATGAGACTGGGGAGAAATTCTCAGGTTGTTTCCGGACGATGAGTCGGGGCTGTGTGAGTGCGAGTAATCCCCACCGTCTGAATCCAAATCGTTTTCCCCTTCCTGAGACGATGCGGGACTGTGGGCGGCCTGTTTTACCGTTGATGGAGAGAGAGAAGGTTGAAGAAAATCAAGTGTTTCGGCGACAGGGGGCACGTCAGGTAGACCAAAAGCAAAGTTGTTGTTGTTCGTGAATGAACCTGATCGTGATACTCGGCCAATTGGCGGACTGATACCCGCCCCTCCTACCGTGATTGGACGTGATTGAGAAGATGCGGTAGCAAATGTTCCGGTTGACGAAAACGGCAAAGGGGATAAACCTGTACTTGTGCTGGGTATAGATTGAAAACTAATGCCAGTAGTGAGTGAGCTTCCCGAGTGTGAGTGTTGATGAGTCCTTTGCGGTATGGTTGCAGTTGTTCCGTCCGACCACGATGTTCGGACTGGGGTGGGGAAATGACGAGACGTGGAGATGAAGTCGGCGGATGTAGCAGGGGTTGAGGTAGCCGGAATGGAAAATGACATTCCTGGTACAGATGACTGATGTGAAAGCACATTGAGAGCGCTGTGGGGCAGACCAGCGGAACTCGTCGTGAGTGGGGCAGGTTCGGGAGGAGGGTTGGATGGGACAAACTGAACAAGCGAGGGAACGGTAGCAGGCGGAAACGATGGAGGATTTGTGACCAGCTGCGACATGATATGTAGTGTATCCTCCTGGGGCTCCATTTTCAAAGCCTTGATAGCGCGATCACCTGGGATGGACGATGCGCAACGTTTACGGGACAAATCGGAGGTATCTGATATGCTTTGCGAGTCCACCGGAGCCATATCTGCGTGGCCGGAAGAAAAATACAAGATGGTCTGTTCGGTATCCTGTACGGTAGAGATTGCCGGGTGACGAGTTGGGGAAGAAACCGGTGCGGTAGAAGCGGGTATTGAGAGACCGGAAAAACGCCTGGAGGGGGATCTTTGTGGGTTAGGAGGTGTGTCAGTTATCTGTGTGGCAGCAATGAGGTCTGAAACCAAAGCGATTGTCTTCTTGAGCTCGTCTATCCTGGCATTTGCCTCCAAACCCTGGCCCAGCGAACAAGCAGCACTCGCGGACTGGGCCGTGTGGGCAATGCTGGGTGGCACAGCAAACTGAGCGAGTGCTCAATCACGGAGAGCACCCAGTGGGAACTTACTTCTTCAACATGTCGCCGACGACAATGAGATGAGGGTCGCCGGGTGTGTCTGGGGAGCCGTCTCTCCTCTCCAAGCGGGAATCGAGCACGTCGGGTGGAGGGAAGGGGAAGCTGGATTCCTGGCCGGGTCGCGGGGGTGCGCCACTGAGTGGGGAGAAGTCCATATCGGAGGCGGAATTGACCAAGGTGGTGGAAGTAGATTCGATGGCAGAGCCGGGGGTAGTCAAGGACGGTGCGGACACGACGGAGGATGTCTGAACGGTGCGTATGGCAGGGGGGGGAACGAGCGCAAAGGTGGGAGGGATAGTGAGCAAAGCGGGGGGCTGGGATGGAGAGGGGGATGAGGAGGAGTGGAGAGGGAGGTGGCCGTCTCGGAGAGGGATGGAGAGGGAAGGGAAATCAGATATAAAGGCGGGAGGCGAGTCCATGATTAAAGTATCTGAACTAGGCTGGAATGAGGAAAAGGAAGGGTCCATTCGCCGCAGCTGAGCGTCGAGCAGCACCGGACGAGGACGAGGACATGCAACTCGCCTGCAGGTTCGATTTTGGTCACATAAATTCTGTCACAGGCACAAAATCAAGCATCAAAATTGAAAACATTTTCCCAATCAACTTTGCCCGACCCTTTGCCTTTTTCGATTATTTCATATCATATTAGATATTACATAATCTCTCAGCATATTTCACGTCCTCGGAAGCCAATCCGCCACGTCGATGGCTCAATCTCTACTTTTTATTTATAGTATTTATTATTATTATTATTTCCCCCCCCCCCCCGCCCGCCCGCCTCACCCGTTCCATGCTGCAGACCGTCGTGCCATCAACCAGCCCACGTCCTCGCCACTGCGTATCATCCTTTGCTTGCTATCAATCAATACCGTCGCCCACGTCCGGGTGATCTCGACCGATCTCGATCTCTTCGTCGATCTCTGCACACACATCTCTCCGTCAGTACCTCAACCACCATCTCACAACAACTTCGCACTCACTCATATCGAGAGGACGAGTGTCTCTCGTACACTCTCTCACGCTCACGCTCCCGGTCCCGATCGTCACGTGAAGCCCGGTGTTCCCCTCCACGCTCACTTCCTGTCCGTGCCGACCCACTCCCTGGCCCCCCTGATGGGGCAGCGGAAGACGGGGGCCCCATCTTGCGCTTCTCTCGGTCTTCCCGAAACTTGGAAAGCATGTTGCGTAGCTCGTGGTAGCCCAGATGCATCTGTAAAACACGCGACATCACTTCCAGGTCCTGCCCTACCTTCGTACCACATACCTTGCCTCCAAAGTGGTCTGCCAACCGCCGGTCCGAGTCCAACACCGACAGATAGGCACCACAAACATCACACACACGAAGCTTTTGATGCCCAGAAGCACCGGACGTGTCCGTCAGTTGCTGAAGCTCTCGCTATACACCCGCCAAAAACGTCACCGTCAACGTCAGCGTCCACGACCCATCCAGACTCGTGATGACTAACCTCCTTTTCCGTCTTTTCGCTCTTCAGTGCCTCGATGGCAGCCATTTCCCGCATCGACTCCTCCACCTTTCCTTGTTCACCTGTGAGAAAAACGAGTCAGTGTCTTCTTTTATCCGACCTCAATGTGACCAACCAAGGGTCTCGATCTTCTCCGTCCCACCCTGAATCGCCAACTCAATCTCTGCAATTTCCCTCATTAAATTCGTCGTTTTCGCATTCTCTTCAGGTGTCTTTTCAAGTCTGCGGTGGGCAGCCCTGATTCGCCTGTCACATTCATCAACGAAGGCGAATATGTTCGACTCATATTCCATTTGAAATCGTGCGAAAATGGGGTCATTCGGAGTCGCCTCGCGTGCTTGCAGAAATTCAGTCTTCAGGCGCTCCGTGTGGGATTTCGGACATGCGCCAAGGTCCATTTTCTATACAGTCGCTATTACCTAGTGCTGTCATTCTAGAATGTGGATACGCACGGTGTTGGTGAATAATGCGTGTGGACACGTCCCACATAAAAAGTTCCGGCAAACCTTTTCGTCCGACCACACCAAATTGGCGTTGGCGACACCCATGGCTTCTGGCCCCATCATTTGCTGTGAAGGTGTCATCAATGTGCACACGGTGGCGACGAAAGACGTACCTCCAAGAGCTTCCTCTGCATCTCAGCGAGACGTCCCATGTTGGCGTAATTAACGGTGTTTTGTAAATTCTTCGGGTGCCCAAGCTGGGTGTCGTCGTCGGTGAAAGTTGAAGAGCTTATTTGTCATTGTGTAGCAAGAGCTTCTGAAATAAATAGGAGTAAACAACGCACGCCCACGCCGTGTCTGAGCATATTTTCTCAGACGTGCGCATATCTGGTCATATTGTCACTTCAGAGCCAATTATTACCTGTCATGAGACATCCACCTGGATTTCCGCGATACGACAGATCGCTATCCTGACATCTGTCACGTCGGTTCTGCGCACTGACCTTCCATTGGTAGCATGAACCGTTCAAGGTCCGCAAACACGGGGGTTAACCTAGTTGATAGCCATGGACATTACAACACTGCACTATCGATCGTCCATTACATATGTAGAGCAACGAGATTGCGAGATATTATGCTAGTGGTGACGTGCTGTATTAGGTAGGTATGCATGCGTGGAACATGATGGAATGATATGTAGCATGGTGACAGCTGATGTGGTAACAAGAATGATACAGTGCAACGTGGGGAGGATCATTGAATGCTGACTTAGTTTGCGTGACCACGACCACGGCCTCGACTACGACCTCGACCGCGACCACGCCCACGTCCTCGAGCTTTGCCACGCTCTCCATTTTCAGGCGGCCGACAAGATGAATCAGCGATACCATTTTGCATCGGAACAGTCGTCTCGTCTGACGAACGTTGCGAATGCGCGGTGCGGCGTGTGTTGTTTTTGGTACGATGACTTCCCCGTCCTCTTGGTTGGAAACCTTCTCGGGAACCCGGAGATCCGTGTGGAGGCTGCGCTTGGCTAGTCGATGTGGGGGCTTTGGGAGTGGGTGGGGGCGTGAAACCACCGTAACCCATCAGAAGGTTTTGGATCTCCGTGTACTTGATGCTATCGTTACCCATCTTCCTCAGTAACGTCTGCTTGCCCTCGAGGGACGTGGCCTCCGTCCAGGCCTTACCAATGTCCTGGGTCGTCGCAAGACCCCTATCAAGAATCATCCACACCACTTCAGGTTCGGCAGAGTCCAGTGCAATGGAAAGAAGCGATTTTGGAGGCGGAGGGTCATAGATAGCATTATGATCCTCCTGCTTCGGGTCATATGACTCAAAGAAAAAATTGAGAATCTGGACATGGCCATGGTACAAAGCGTTATGAAACGCTGAAAGTCCAAACGAATTACGTTCCTCAGGATCAGCACCTAAGGGACAAGTTTCAGGATTTGCTGTGATCCAGCGGTCATTAAAAGTGCATGGGCTCACTGTGGGCATCAAGCCATTCGACCAACTCGGCATCACCATTCTGCGCAGCGATATGCGAGAGCGTTTCCATTGGGTCTTCGGGGTGTATCTCGACGTAATTCCCGCAGCCCATCTTGATTTCCCCGCCGGCAGGATCGACTTCATCTTCCCATACACCTTTCTTGACTTTGGAAGCCTCTCCAGCGCGTGCAGCAGCAAATGCGGCCGATCGCAAGGTTTGAACACGTTGCTGTTGCAACTGTGCCGTCTCAACAGCTTTTTTGCGCCGGCTCTCAGCTTCTTCTTTTTTGCAAGCTGCTTTTGCTCTCTGCCGTTTATCAGTCTCTTTACGTTCTGATTTAGTTGATTAGTACTTCATGTGACGTCGGGGATACTTTCGACGCACCATTTTCGCGCATTCGCGCTTCGAACGCCTTGCGTTCTGCCTTTTGCTGGGCCCTGCGGACTTCTGCTCGTTCTCTCTCTTCTCTCGTACGTTTCAGGCGAGCTTCGTATTCTTCCTGAGTCTCAGGGGCTTTTTGAGGACGGCGACGGTGTGTGTCCTCTACGGGTGGTAAGTTGACATCAAAGGTTAGTCAAGATCAGCGTGACAGGACGTGGCGGGCATACGGGTACGAGTGTAACCGCGCCCAGTGCGACCGTTCAGCACCTCTTCAAAGAGGAACCTGATAAATAAAACGTGGGGTAAGCGCTGTAGCGGGATAAGCCTCCCCCCTACCTGAAGTACCTCAGGCGTTCTTCCGAGTCGTCAGACTCGGAATCTTCATCGTAAAAGTAAAATTCATCGTCGCCATAGTCCTCAAAATAATCGTCATAGTCGTCGTCACTGTCGTGCGTAAACCCGCACGGGCAATACTGGAGTGGCTCAGAGGGTGTGTGATATGTCTGAAGCACGGTATATGCTTCGCTGAGCTCCTGGAACTGCGTGGTAGCTTCTGCATTTCCTTGGTTCTTGTCAGGGTGCGTACGGAGGGCCAACTGTGTGTCTCTTTCGGTAAACGCGCTGAAATGGACGATGGACACGCACCTGTTTGTATGCCGATCGGACCCGGTCCATCGACGCTCCCTGTAAATGCGTTTAGGACGCGACTCTCCACCCGGCGATGATCCTACCTGCTCGAGCCCCAGGAGAGCATAAGCTTCGCTGATAGAGGACTGCTTGACCATGCTGGCAAAGTTGGCACGAAAAAAACAACGCGCGCGACGCGATGGAGACGCCACTAAATGATTGGCCACATCAATATTGACGTTCATTAGCCGGAAGCTTTTGTGCGGATTTGCCGGTGACAATGCGACCGCTGCCCTTGACCACCATGCCCGCGCCCGCATCCCAGACACCATCGACCGAGCAACCTATCGTCCCTGTACCGACTCAGGAAACCACACAAGCACAAGGTGCCTCAACTATACTCACTGGCATTTTCGGTGACAAGTGCGTCGTGTGCCTTTAAATTTGTTGGGGGAGGAACCCAAGCTCACAAACTCAAAAAAAGTGTAGCCCGTATTTCCAAGCAGGTTTTGGGCTCATGGTACTTGAAACATGTGCAGCGTGCCGTTTCATGTTCACATTCATTTCTTCCTAGGGAGTTGGCGTAGGGCTTACAGCTCTTCGCCAGGGCCTCGTCCTAGGCTCGACTGCGCTCCGTCGCCGCATGCTCGTTTCCCTCGAGATGAACAATAAAGATCATGCATATGAATGGTTCCTGGCGTGGATGGCCCACAACGCGAGCACTTCATCCCAAAGACGTGCTGCACACGCCTGGCTGCGCAGCCACCAATTGAGTGTCGAGACGGCGTTCGAACAAAGGAGCAACGGAAGTTCCTCGGCATTATTCAAACTCGTGGCGGGCCCCGGGATCCATTGGTTCAGGTACCGCGGTGCATGGATACAGGTATGTCAATGGATCTTCCTCGGAGAGTAAACCATTTGTATATGTCAGATTGACCGGTGATTTTGAAGATGAAACGAGAACGTGAGACGCGCTCCATGCAACTGATGTCCGGCACTCCATGGGAGACGGTAACATTAACGACATTGTCAAGGGATAGGCATCTTTTTCCACAGCTCCTTACGGAGGCTCAGGATCTCGCTTTGAAAGGTCAAGAAGGTAACCTTGTCATTCGCACTGCATGGGGTATCGAGTGGAAACAGTTTGGTCAGCCCCGGAGGAAACGTCCGCTGCTGAGTGTTGTACTGGACACGGACGTGAGCGAGAAAATTGAACACGATGTTCGCGCTTTCCTGGGGAGGCGACAGTGGTATGCTGATCGAGGTAAGTGTAGTTTCTCAACCAAGTCGTGAAGATTGAAGTCGGTATCCAGGTATACCGTATAGGCGTGGATACCTTCTTCACGGACCTCCAGGATCAGGAAAGACTTCGTTCATTCAGGCACTCGCTGGTTCACTATCTTACGATATCTGCCTTTTGAATCTTTCTGAACGTGGCCTTGCCGATGATAAACTGATTCACCTTCTGTCTAACGCCCCGGAACGTAGTTTCATCCTTATCGAAGATGTGGATGCTGCTTTCAACAAGCGGGTACGAACGAGCGATGACGGGTGAGTCTTCCTCAATGCCCTAAATGCCACATATAGACCTCTCGGTAGGTACCAGTCCTCGGTCACGTTCTCGGGCTTTTTGAATGCACTAGATGGAGTCGCGTCGGGAGAGGAACGAATCATTTTTATGACGACGAATCACTTGGAAAAACTCGACCCAGCACTCATCCGACCCGGTCGCGTCGACCTCAATGTGCTGGTTGATGATGCCTCGCCGACCCAGGCAAAGACATTATTTACCCGTTTTTACGGCGAAAGCGACGAGACATCCAAAGAAGATATCAATCGCATGGGACATCAACTGGAGGAACTTACGGCGACGGAGATGCGCCACGGGCGCCGGATAAGCATGGCTGCTCTCCAGGGTCTGTTCATCCGGAACGGTGCCAAGGAAGCCGTGGTAGGGTGCCGCGAGCTCTTCGTGGACAGACGGACATGACAGACAGCTGGTATATAGTATACACGTCCATATGTACTGTCGATCTGGGCGGAGAAATGGACAAAAAAGATCAGAAAGTAGGCTTGCGCTTCCGCCCAGTATATCTTGAGTCTCGAGGGACACCCTCCTTGCCTCTCTGACGATATAGCTACAAGATAATGATTTCAGTGCAAGGCAGCGGCGAAGACCGACAAGCTCACTTCTTTCTTTTTCAATATCCAATCTCTGCCTTTCACAGTCTTCCGTTTCCCGCTACGATCGCGCTTCTTTTCTGTTTCCCTTCTCCTCTCGAACGATACCCGCTCGTCCTCCATCTCTAGACCCTTTGGTAACTGCTGTTGTTGTCCACCTCCCCCACCACCGACAAACAAGCACAAAAACACCTTTTTCGCCTTTTTGGAATTCGGGTAATCGACGACGATACCGCCGCCAAAACCTGCTTTTTGTGCTATGGAAGTGATGAGCTGTATTTGGTCGTCCGAGGAAGGGTAGAACTGGAGGACGGCGCGTGACGGGTTACGGAGGGCGGAGTAGAGCGTCGTGAAGAACCGATTTAGACGGTGAGGGGGTGACGACGTCGGATGGGACGTTTCTGCGTTTAACAGCCATTGAAGAACGGATATACTGCAGTGATGAATCGTCCACGAGGCTCGTTTGGGGGGAGGTGATGAAATGCGCGTTACCTGATTGCACCATCAAAGCTTCCCGGGCGGAAACCAAACCCCTGACCGATATCTTGCAGGAACAGGTCGCCTTCTACCTCTCTTTCCAGGGCCACCTCTGAATTCGGGAGTCGAATTTCGACTCCTGTACATCTAGCCCTTGGAACCACTCACCGAGCATACTCGGGGCAATATCTACTCCTGCCCAGACATACCCTTCCTCATCGAGTATTGCGCCCGATAATCCAGACCCACATCCAATGTCGAGGAGGAATGCGGGTTGATCTGGTGGGAGATTGAGCAGCTCCAGCGCTCGATAGGCCATATCTGCTTGGATCTGCTGATTCCGGGTGCTTGATGGACTGTCGAGGGTATCTGTCACGATGGAGATGAGGAACTCACTTTGTCGTGTACTTTTTGGCCTCGGCATCACCGTAATACTAACGGTGAATGGTCAAGGATGGTTGGCTGTATGAGAAGAGGCAACATACGATTTCTGGTGGTGCTTGAAGCTCTGGTCTCGACATGATCAATAGGATTCTATGGGAGTACTACTTTCGACGGATGAATCTGTATGTCAACGACTCTGCAGTAGATTTTGGTAAGAGACTGAGTGCAGGCATACACATTGCAGCGAAAAACCTGGCACGTGATCTATATCACAATATCACTGGACACATCCAATCCATACATCGCCGACGATGGCGACGACGAGCAAGCAGTACAAGGCCATCGGCGAAGACCTTTGGAAGGGTCGTACTGAGAAAACTGTAAGACGATGCCCTACGGTCGCCTCGACGCGTTAACGTCGGTCAGACTAACCCATACACAACAGAATGCTGAGCTATTCGCATTGACATACGGCGCTCTCGTCCTACAATTGATTCAAGACTATGAGGACTATGCCGAGGTCAATAAACAGCTTGAGAAAATGGGGTACAACATAGGGATAAGACTGATCGAAGATTTTCTGGCGAGGAGCTCTCTCGGTCGGTGCGCTGATTTCAGGGAAGTTGGCGAGGTCGTGGCAAAAGTGCGTACCCTCGTGCCCTCGAAAAAGGATCATGAATTCATGTCAAATCACCCCAAGGTCGGGTTTAAATCGTTTCTGAACATCACGCCAACGGTCACGCATACTGCACCAGTGTCGAGACCAAACAGTACCCAGCAACAGGGCGCTGTAGCTGGTTCATCGTTTGTTCTCGCCCTTGAAGAGAACCCTCTGGCAGAGTTTGTTGAGTTGCCAGAAGAGGCCCTTGAAGCGGGTCTATGGTTTAGCAATGTGCTGTGTGGTGTACTCAGAGGGGCTCTGCAGATGGTGCGTAACGATAATCCTTCCTAACAGACGCGTCGTGGACCTCACCACTCTGTAGGTACAAATGCAGGTGCAGGCAGAATTTATATCAGACGTACTGCGAGGGGATGAAAGCACGGAAATTCGCGTCACATTGTTGAAGTACCTGGAGGAGGAAGTGCCTATTGGCGACGATTAGACTCACCTGTATTTCTAGTCCCGACAGACTGTATAATGCAAATAAAGGAGTCACTGTCAATCGTACGTTTGGAATTCGCTGCGCGCTGAATAGATGAGATTCCCAAAACACCTCGATGATATGGATAGTGCTGTATGGGGTGCCAAAATCTGTTTAGCCAAACCGGTTAACCCTGTTGATCTTCCTCGCTGTCTTGGCATTCGACTGGGTGTTCTGTCCTCTGACAGGCAAACCCATTGCATGCCTCTTCCCTACATAACTTCCGATCATCCTCAGGTGAGCAATGTTCTCCCTCACAACTCGCTTCGCCTCCGACTCGATCTTCAAGCTCTTCAGCGTTTCCGGGGGACCAGGCACCGAGTCTTCGAGAGCTTTTCGCCGGAGGTCCTCTATCGGCGTGGAAACAGGGGATGGTTTGTAGGTGAACGAAGCGAGCGGCATACGACGGAGTGGAGGTGCGGTGGAAGGGGAGGCGAGAAAAGAGGCGAGTTCGGTGACCTGGGTCGGTGTAAGGTCCCGTATTTTTTGGCGGTCGTGGATTTGCAGTCGTGCACAGAGTCGGTGGGCTGTCTTGTTTCCGACGCCGTAGAATGTAGTCAACGCTTGCTGGTGGTGTAGATGTCAGGGAAACAAGGACGCTACGCGATACCTAACACGCACCCTTGCATATTGCAGGTCTGGCAGAAGTACTCCAAGGACGTGCACCATCTTCTAACGCGACTGGATGAGCTCGAGGGGGGGAACAATTTGACACTCCGCGCCGCGCCTGCAAGACTCACACTTTCCGACTTGCCAAACCAACCGAATTCACACAAGCAGAACAATCAATAATGTCTACCAGCCAGGCGGAGGGACGTCGTCAGGATGATCTCGTCAAACAGCGTCTTCAGAATCGCGAAGAATACGAGCGACAAAAACAAAACCTCATCAATGAAACCGAAAAGTCACGTCCTTCAGCGAACAAGTTCGTCGGGCAAAATGACTCTATGGAAGACACCCTCAAGAATAGCACGATTGGTCTTGTGCACCTGGAAGACTTCCAGCAGAGGAGGAAGGCGTTGGAGGAAGCAAAGGCGCGGGAAGCGGCGCGTACGAATGAGCTCAAGTAAGTGGATGTTTCAACACGCAAGAAATGGTGTCTGATAGCACATGGAGCATTTGTTTAGAGAGGAAAGAAAGAAGGTGAAAAAACGCAAGAAGGCAAAGTCGACGCTATCTTTCGCCATGGATGATGAGGAGGGTGACGGGGAAGTGTCTTCTCGCCAAACTCCAGATGCGGAAAGTAGCGAACCTGCAACGAAACGCTCCAAGTTCGGCAAAAATCCCAACGTCGACACGTCCTTTCTCCCTGACCGCGAGCGGGACGAAGAAGAGAGAAAAGAACGGGAGCGACTTCGCCAAGAGTGGCTCCGAAACCAGGAGGAACTCAAAGCAGAAGAAATTGAGGTCACTTACTCATATTGGGACGGTAGTGGACACAGGAAATCTGTAATCGTACGTTCTTTAGATCAACTATCTGAATTACCTGTTTCAAGCTTTTTCAAGTGTAAGAAAGGGGACACTATCAGCACCTTCTTGGAAAAGTGTCGGCAGCAATTCCCTGAGCTTAGAGGAGTCAACGTTGACAACTTAATGTATGTGAAGGTACGGCTTCTCTCGTATTCAGCTATCAAATCATCTCCTGATCTATCCTCCGTACTCAAGGAGGATCTCATAGTACCAGGGGTAAGTGGTCACTTCGTGCCAATTGCTTTGACGTTGACATCTAAGTAGCATTATACTTTCTATGACTTCATTGTCAACAAAGCCCGGGGAAAGTCAGGACCCCTCTTCAACTTTGATGTCCATGACGACGTCCGCCTTCTTGCCGACGCAACAAAGGAGAAGGATGAATCACATGCTGGGAAAGTTGTGGAGCGAAGTTGGTATCAGAGGAACAAACATATCTTCCCTGCATCACGATGGGAGGTGAGTATCCAACCACTCACAAATTTCTGTTATACTGATGTTTATGCACAATGCTAGATATATGACCCCGAGAAGGATTATGGAAAGTATACAATTGCCTGATCAGTACTACAATGTTGGCCTCACGTCGACCTCATTGATTGTGCAACTTGATATCATCAACACATTGTACTCAAGTGCACAATGTAAAGAGTGTGATCGATGACTGACTCATTAAGTTTGAGCGCAAGTGGCATCTACAGGCATCTACCACCCAAAAAAAAACGCTGCCAAAAGAAATGCCAGGACCGTGGATTGAACACGGGACCTCCAGAACTTCAGTCTGTTGCTCTCCCAGCTGAGCTACCCCGGCGACAGTTGGTGGTATCCTTTTAAAATCTATCATCACATAGCCTATCCCCGTCGTGGTCCATTGACAATGACATTGGAACGCTTTGACTCTGCTTTGATTGCACAGGCCATCCGCTTGATATAAAAGATGTATCAACGAACTACGTCTGCCCACCTATTTTACACTCCCTACCACGATGTCCACACAGTTAAACCTTCGCACCATCTCGCGGCTCCCTGGACCATTACCTGGAGGACCCGTCGCCAGCAACGCGAGCTTTCCGGACACGCAGTTCTCTATAGGCCACGATGTTGCACCACCCGTCCAAGAGTCTCTATCGAATCTTGGACCGACGAACCGACCCGTGAATGACGATCCTCCGATGCCTCGTACGTGCAGATTTGCACCCTTCGACGAGCATCTCAACGAGCTGGTCAGGACACCGCGCTGGCAAAAGGACCTGGACGATCATTTTACGAACATCTTCAAGAGATCCGTCTTGTCAGGATGCCCGATCGACGACGTGGTGGCACGGGCGTTATGGATCATCGGAAGGCCGACACAAGTAAAGATTCGTGGCCTTGCTCTAGCTATATATATGCACTGGATGCGCATGCAATTTCGTTGCAAGGACGCGAATGTATCTGCTCCGGAAATCGTCGCTCTCATTTCGAGGATAACCGACCATTTGGGATGGATGTCGGTTCACGCCCAAAAGGACTTCGTGGATGAACTCAGTTACCTCTGTATCGGGAAGCTGAAACTGACATGGCGCTGGGTACGATCCGAACGAATTATCGTAATTACTAGCTCACACTCTTATAGTACGTCGCCGTCGTGACTCGCGGAGCATTGCCCATACCTCGCGAAAACCTGTTTATGCGAGTGATGGCTGCCGTCGCAATGATCAGCCACTTGTTCCGCAGCGGTCAGCTTCAATTCGGTACCGCGTTCAATGGGTTGGGATACATTGCTACGATGTCGCCCTGGCCGGATGCCGTGGCTATTATATATGCCTTCCTGCACGAACTAGGACCGAAATTTGCTTTGGAGCAAGCTGGGTGGCATTTTATCCAGCGTCTTCTTTCTGACCTTTTCCCGCTCACCGTGGGACGGGTTCATGTCCACCCCCTCTGTCAGCTGGTGTGTCTCACCATTATTGTTGTCCCGTAAACATTACTGATGGTATAAAGGTCACCGCCATCAACACACTTGTAGCAGAGTGGCATAACAGAACCCGCGTCACGCTGTACCATACCTTTCCAAAGGGGAACAACCAATTCCATGTTCACCACTCATAGATATGAATCATATTTTTCTGCATATACCTGTTAATATTACGCGCGTTCTGTATTGCATTACAGATTTACGGCCCATGGGGAAATAGTGCTATGATACACTTGGAAAGTTGGTCTAATAAATGAGTTGTAAAACGGCGACTTGGGTGGTCCGTTTCTTGCCGTCGAGCGGATGAGTATGGATGGTCAGTCTGGTAGTCATGCGAGTTGAGGCTTAGGTCTCGGATGGACGTGGAATCAGGGTAAGTGATCGATATAATGCGACGTGATATCGAAAAAAGTCCACAAAAGTCCATGTGTGGTGATGCTTCGCACCGCGCTCACACCGAGACCTTGATAAATCCGTGCTATTCCGGCAAGCACTGGTTTGGGGTCTTTCGGGTCGGGCCCTTATGTTACAAATGAGCAAAGCATGGAACATGATATAGGGTTACAACGTACCCCGTACAAGCCGGCGGAGAGTCTCCCATACTCCTCTCGACGGTATGCCGGATAAGGCACGTTGTTGAACCTTGGTCTTTACCCTGGAAAGAGATGTCATTAGGATTAGTTACAATGGTCAACGGGGTTAAGAACAAACTTACACATCGAGCGGGTAAATCAGTGCCCACGAAGTGACACCAGCAAGCGAACCACAAACAAAAGGGATGAGAGAAACGGGTATCGGTAACCAGGGAGGTGTCGGCCCTTGCTCCCCTGAGCGTTGTCGGCCTAGGATATGACGCATGGCGTCATATTCAAAAAAATATAATGCTGTACCAGCTGTGTCGCGTACTGTAAAACAACAGGAGACATAGGTGCTCAGTGAAACAAGTACAAGTGACATCACAGACCAAAGTGTAATCGGAAACCAATGTAGAGACCGGATAAGCCGTTCGTCCGAAATATGTCGCGAACGGCTTCCAGAGTGCCTGGCGGCTTCGCCATGTGGATTCCCTTGCTCGAAGCGATACTGTACTCGAGTTGTCTGCGGACCTGGTGGATTAGATATCAAGATACTAGTGTCACTTCAATGGTTTTGAATTTTACCTTTACAAGCTCGAATGCTATTGAAACCATATTTAGCACAAGTAGTCGAGGGAAACAGCAGACGCACGTGCGCTTCCGAAGGAGATTAGGGATCCCGACAGTGCACCACTGATACCTCCAGCGAGCGCTGCATCGGATATCTTATTCCGAGAGAAATAATGGTGGTCACGACAGTATTCTTTCATGTCACTATATATGGTAAACGAAGCGGCACCTTGAACATACTCAGCAAAAAGTCGGATTACTGGGGATGGAAGCACTCACGGACGAATGATATCGTAACAAGAGGAATCCATATACCGCGATAGAACCCTTTCACGCCTTCCTCCTGATACACCAGGGCTGCTAGTTTCGGAACAGAGACTCGTGTTTTGGTGGTCTGCAACCTTGACTTCAACGAGTCCAACTGGGACAATCACGGTCAGACTAAATGTGAATTTCGGACAGGGGAGTGGACGTACCGGATACCCTGCGACTGTAGATATGTAACTGGCCGAAAGGGCACATACCACGGATTTGTTTCCTGTATGCGAAGGTTTCAAGATGGGCCGGCGAAAACAGATGTTCTCTCAACAAGCATACGTTTCAGAGCATCGTTCAGCGCCACACGATCGAACCAAGGACTGTGAGGGGTTCTGTCGAACAAATGGGCGTCTATACTAGGGTTTGGGTCTGCGAAAACGTACCTAGATCCATCCATGGAGCACAGATCAAGGCTGGACCAACTGCAGAGCCCAGTCTTTGTGCGCTTTGCGCGTCGGATATGAGGACTTTCCAAACGGTTTCGTTCGCGAGTCTTATGAGCTCTGAGATCCGGGAGAGAGAAGCACGCTAGCGAAAATAGGGTACCCCACTCACCGGCCTCAGTATTGGAGGGCTCGGCAGTTGGCTTATGGGTGTAGGTATGACAGAAATAAATTAAAATAAAACAAATTAAAATTACGTCGGACGTGCGGACCGTTGCTAGGTTAGGTTTAAAACTCCGGTCAAGACTGTAAGTCAGCTGGGACTGAAACCAAGTGACTTGCCAAGTCCCCGCGGGCTACAACTAGTACCACGGGCTATCAGAACCCCCCTATCCGCCTTTTGGTTGGTTTCTTTCCAGCACCTGGTCGACCACCAAATGGACCCGGGAGCGTCTGTGTGCTCGCCATCAGCGCTTGAGAGAACGCGTCGATGCCAGGTTCAGCATGCTGTGAGTGCGTTCGCTGTACAATTTTGCTCTCGACCGTAGGAGGCGCGTGCTCGATGGTCTGGACTACCGGAGGTTGTGCGGCTGCAGCAACGACAAGAGGCGGTCGCTGCGGTGGTATTTGCTTCTTTTGTGTCACAGGCAACGCAGCAGGTAATCTGTACTGTGGGATATGTTGGGCGTCTATATCCGAAAGGCCATATGGGTCACGATACGTGTAATCTCTCGGATCCGTTCCCAAATCCCACTCGGCGAGCAAAAGTCGGACCCCAAGCGGACTTGAAACACTTGGATCCTGTCCGCTATCTCGGTCCTTGGCATAGTGGTCAACGCCTGGCTTGCGAACCGGGCGGAAGTACCCAAACGTGACTTCAGGAGGCTCCTCACTATAGGACATCTCCATAGGATGTGCCATGGTATCTGGTGTTGCCTCACCCGCGGCGAAAGCATGGTGTTTCGCGAATGGTCCAGGCCTAGCAGAATACACGTCGTTTGACAGAGCCAAGTCAAGGACCAACTGCTCCCGGGCTTCCGTCTCGCGCCGCACAGAAGCGTCGTTTCTTTCAACTCCCGACACCAGATTCAGTTCCTTCAGATATTCATGCAGAGCACTACAGTCAACAGAATGGTAAATGAGACCAGGAATCGACGTGTCTTGGATGTTGTAATGCCACCGTGCGTGACCAGCGAGTTTCTGGATGGCGAGATGACCACGCATCAAAGCGTCAAAAGCTTGCTTTGAGTTGATATTGCTACCAGCGAGAAAGTCCGTGTGCGAGGTGTCCTTGTTTCCGTCTTCAATACCAGATATGACATCGAATCTTCCGAAAGGAACGTGTCATCATTGGGATTGGGAAGAAAACAAGTGTCTCACGTTGTTAGCATATTCTCAGCTGTTTCCACCGTGTCTTGCCAAACATCGGGTAATCGAGCTAGCGTGTCTCTGAATGCGTCCCGATCAATATCCTCTTGAGTATCGTCGCCAATTGTAAATATCTCTGCATTGATCATGAGAACAGATATCATCGTCATGAGGACGGAACGACAAACTTTCGTAAGCGCCGCGGAGGTTCACTTCGGTATAATGTCTTCCTCCAGCTGGGCCAAAGTCAACCTGCAGCCCGTCGGCCTGCTTCACCAGTGTCTGAACATATTCATCCCACTGATGAATTACATGACCATCCTGCGCAGATCCTGGACGGTCTTCGTCAGATCGAGTAACACGGATATCTTGTCGGTGGATGCTCCCACGTTGACAGAGGCGAAGGAATGTCAAATCCACGTCCGAAGGCGACGCAACAAGTGCATGGCCATCGTACGCTGTGAACATCGATCCATTGTGAGGTAAACAAGACGGAATGGAGTTGCAATGCAAGAGATCATCAGAACCTCTGCTAACATCATACAATGTGACAAAACCATTTCTCCGTGACGTTAATAGCGATGAGGAGGCTTGAGATGCTGATAAGTGCACCCTCTGTGAGGCAAGAGAGAGACATACCACCACTGAGGTTGGCAGTTAGCACTCGGAGTGTCCGATCAAAACTCCGGTGATGTTTGAAGCTCAATAGAGGTCTTCTGCGGAAGCGATCGTCAAGCCATATCATGTCGGAAGTAGTGGTGATGCGACTAATGTAGTCGTGCATCGGGCTCTCAAAAGACGTCAAAATATCACTTGGGTGATCGAGAGAAAATACGTCCGCAACTGAGCTCGCTGACTGTGAGGTTGCAATGAGAGACTCTACAAATAAGAATACAATACACGCCTACCCTCAAATCAATATGCTTGACAGCTTTACAGGATGCGAGAAAACATTCGTCATTCCGCCTAGTGGTACCAAGTTGCCAAAAGTGGTCGTTGTTACTGATTTCGTGGGCTCCAATCAACTGCCTAGTCCAAACAGGTGGTTAGGCATCGCAATAGAATAGTAGCCAGAACATACATCGCCTTGCTGCCGTGATATGTAGTGCACTTATATACCTTTCCGCTTCGATTAACCACAACAATGTCAGGACCAGAAGCCAAGATTCTGGAATCCACGATTGGAATGCCTCCAGTCTCAGACCTCGTAATGTCGAGTTCTCTCGTGACCGTCGAACGTTCGAGGCGGAGGAGAGAAGATGCAGTGTGTGTTCGGATCAACAAAACGCTGGAAGGTGTAGCAATCCACTCAGATGGTCCAATCGCGGATGAGATCTGCAGAATTGGCGTTTCAAACGCAAAAGACGGTGACCCTGCGGGGTTGAACACCATATCTCCCGACCTGTCTGAACGAAAATGAGATATGTCTGAGGAATATGAGTACATAATCTGACATGAAGAACATGGTTATTCTCACTAAGTTCCCTGCCAAGTTCACCCATCGGAAACACAACGATAGATTCGTTTTGGGTATGGTGTGAAGGTACAATCTCCAGCAGATTTCCGAGAAAAGGGTCGAAAACATTCAAGCGACGCATTTCCCTGGTGTCCGCTTCCAGCGTACTCCCTAGTAGCTCGCTGGGGAACTCAGCATCCGAAAAGTAGGTGCGAAGGTACTGTAGCTAGATCACATCGAATCAGTCGGTCATACTTTGGAGAAAAGGTGAACCCTAACTCCTTTCTCAGCGCGCTGGCGGGCAGAATGTTCGTTCATATTGACCTGAGAGGAACGTGTCTCGGGGAAAACCTTTGTTGGTCTGCCCAGGGGCAACCATCTCGTATCTAGAACACGAATCAGTACGACACGATACACATAAGATCCACATACCATGAAATGTATCAACAACACTGCTCCATTGCACTCTCCCGTCCTTCGAGATCAAGGTAGCTCCTCCGATCAACCCATGCTCTAAGTGTGGCCATTGCCAAAAGCTTGACTCCAGACGTTGTTCTTTCTGTTTGCCCTTGTCTTTCGACTTGTGTGGTCTCGCTTGTCTTTCATGCCCAGGCCAATGTTCCATTCCATCTGAGCATTCAAGGAGAAGACTGGGGGCGGGATGGTGCACTGAATTCAAGCAAGCGGCTCAGTGACCGGGTTGGATTCCAAAAAAGGAAACATTGGCCTAATGCGCAATTGCCACCAAAATTGCCACTCTCAAAACTTGTGCTCAAGCACTCACACTTGGACAATGCTCAGATCCTGGGCGTTCTCGCAAAATCTACACCAAATCCTACGACAATGCAAGCAACTTCATAACACGGCAACCAGACTTGCACAGGCCGCAAATGCCGACGCGTCGAGCTCTATGGTCACTCCCAAATGGTCCGCAGATTCGATTCGTACAGGACTCATAGCGAGAAAGCGAGGGATGACTGTCATGTGGGACAACAATGGTGTACGCGTTCCCGTGACTGTTCTCCAGGTATGTTTTGAGACTCCTCACGGGCTTGTCACTAAGTGTATTGTATACAGGTCGAGAATTGTCAAGTAACGGGCAACATCGTGTACAAGCGACCAAATCAGACCGAGTACCACGCCGTTCAACTGGGCGCGTCGGACCGTCCGAGTAGAACGACGACGCACCAAATGAAAGGCTTTTTCCGAAAAGCCAAGGTACCTCCCAAGTACATCGTGAAGGAGTTTCCAGTAACGCCAGACGCACATGTTCCCGTTGGTAAGTTTTCATGTTCCAGCGCAACACAATAAACTCAACCTCAACAAGGTACCACGCTGTCGGCCATTCACTTCGTCCCTGGGCAGTATGTGGATGTCATAGCAAACTCGTGCGGTTCAACTTCGACATATGACCTGCAGTTTCGCTAACGCGGGTTGTCCAACAGTATTGGCAAAGGTTTCCAAGGCACCATGAAGCGCTGGAACTTCAAAGGTTTGCGAGCAAGTCATGGTGTGTCTGTATCACATCGTTCCGCCGGAGCCACTGGCGCCCATCAGGTCGGTGATGTTCCCAACTCGTTACCAACTATGGTAGAGCTTAATGTGTTATTAAGGATCCTGGTCGTGTCTGGCCTGGTAAAAAGATGGCAGGTCGGCTCGGGGGTGAACGCATCACTGTTCAGAACCTCACTGTAATGCGAGTGGACAGCCAGCTCGACTTGATCTTCCTCAAGGGTGCCGTTCCTGGCATCGATGATGCCCAGGTCGTAATTCGTGATGCTAAGAAGAAACTGCTTAGCGTGGCCAAAGCTCATCAGGCCAACGGAGAATATGAAAAGGTGTTACCAAAAGGCGTGGATGATCTTCCATTCCCGGCTGGTACCGAGGAAATGGCAAGGAACCTTCCGGCAATCGTCGAGGCGCCGTCCAAACGCGTTACCAGCCCTTTCATTCCTAGGGAGTAGAGCATGTGTATAATCGCGACTAATCGTCCCACTTCTTCTCGTATACACCTCCATTGCAACTCATATTCGCAGTGTAGCGGCTGCGTGACGACTCGGATGCTCAACCTTTGACGTTGAGATATGACATGATATTTTCATCATAGTATCACTCTCAAACAAAAGATAGACGCTGTCAATCATACGCAAAGTCAGGTCACTTGTACGACGAGGTCTCGGCAGTTTGGGGCGGCGCAGAAGCCCTCATACTAATTTACGGTACTTCCCTCCAACCTCCTCTCGTTTCGTGCACTCATCCACACGTTAGGTTAGTAGCCGCCTCGGTTTGGCACCTCCTCAAGATGTCCTCAGCAAGACTCTGCCCAAGTGCTGTCACATAACCTACGAGACATGTTCTCCGTATCTCTAAACTTTGGTTTTAGATCCCACCGAGAAACGGTTCTCGTGGAAAATTGCTGGCAGTTGCAGACATGGGCTTTCGAAAGCTTGCGACTCGTCGCGAACTTGAAGAAACCTACCTACATGCCGTGTTAGGGTGTGCACAACATATCATGCGTGCCGATAGAATAGACGGTCAGAATATGTGGGTCTTGGTTTGCTGTATCCATGTCCTACCTTTGTGACATGGATATTATTGTTGATGGGTTAGTGGGAATTCGTACCGCCTAGCCTACATCGGGATGGAAGCCTCGCGATTTATCTTGAACGAAGCTTCTTCGGGAAGAACTTCATCTCTACCCATCTTGAACATTTCCGCGAACAGAATGTACACGGTGTTGTGCGTGCCTCCCACAGTTGTTGTAAACTCGTCGGAGTCCTCTTCTTGGCTTCGCTCAGATACGGGAAAAACGGTGCGCATCAATCGCAGAGGAATGTCGAAGGACGTGTTCAATTCGTGTTACGTTGTCTAGGGTCGATACTGTGATCCACATTCATTCTCATGTCTGCTTTTTCAAGGTGTATGCTTGTACCGTGGACTCCTGTGAAAAATCTTACTCAGGCTGTATACTTCCGTCGGATCCAGCTCTCCGTGTAATATCGTACCCATTCACACAGAACCGTTTGGTACACCCTGGGTACCTTGACCGATATATCTGTCCTGCGTTATCGGCGCCCGATAACGGCACCGGGTCAAGAAGGTAGTTCACGGCGAGTCGTGCGTCCTTGCAAAGCGCAGATTGACATCGACACTTTGTGACAGGTGCGGTATGAGTTAAGCGGTGTGTTCATCTACTCACACCCTGCACTATTCTTCTGTACAATTGGTTTCAGTGACGTAGAAAATTTAGCCGTACGTTGGAAGCTTATCTGGATGAGTGAGATACAATCTCGCATTGCGGATTTACCAGCCTGCGCCTCTTGGGAAGCGAGTTATCATCATGAGCTCTACACGACACACGATCAAACGAATGACATGGTCGTAGCATTGTAGTCGTTGCCAAAGTGGTATCTGTGTATATCATAGGTGTTACACCAAATCACCGCTAGCGTCAAGCTAGCGTGGCGCCAAACTCAGCCGCTTCGGTTGGAAGCTAGGCCAGAGATAGTTATTGAGGTTGGTAGGTTCAGGATCGGATACACATTAATAGAGATTGCTAAAGGCAAATGTCGTCGGATGTTGATGTACAATAGATCATCGACGCCGACGACTGCCCAATGTTCGGATGTAATCAGAGATCATTTGTACGTGTGACACGAGACGTCAGGATGAGAGGAGTTTTGCATCGATAACATCCTTTGTCAGACCCTCCGCTCCGTCGTTGATATCAATGACCTTGGATATGTCCGCCTGAAAAGAAATCTTGGTCATGATGGAACGATATTAGTATCTGAATACTGTACGCACGACATTCTGGAAGTCAAGGAATGCGCTCGCGTGCAGAGTCATGAGCTTGGTCTCGGATGAGGAAGGTGCCCAGTTGAGGAGAACCAATGGGAATGAAGTTCTTCCATCCTTGTGCTTGAGCTCGTAGGAGAGCACGACGTATCTTGGTGAGTTCTCAGGGAGCTCTAGCGAAGATGAAGTCTGTTACTCATCCAAATCCACGATTTAATCGTTCAAACTACCTTGCGCAAGCTCCTCGATGGAGATGCTGTCGAACTGCTCTTGCTCTTCCATGATGAGTGCGTTCTTGTTGATCTTGATGACGAGCGCAGCACTCCCTTGGCTTCGCCTTGCGAAACGAAATTTACGGAGGGAATCCTTGAGGCTCATGGGTATATCAACTGTGTGCGACTTTCCGTCCTGTCTTCAGTGTCGTTCTGCGTGCATTTTGCGCATATATCGAGCTCACCATCGTTGATAGCGGCCTCGAGAATATCCAAATAAGACAAGACAAACTAGTACCGATTATGCGGCCGCTTAAGTAATTTACGCCCATCGTCTAATTGCGTATTACCTCCGCAATGCTTCAGCTCAGCTCTCTCCCTCAGAGTTCAGAGAGTTCCGCAAACGTTCTTGAAGACAGTATCAATGCCTTAACCCGAACCAGAAAATGAACTTGGCCGAGGGTAAGAATTTAAAACATTGACAGACGCCCGATTACTGCCAGTGTACATTGTCGTTATTATTATTAGCAGTGCGGATCCGGTTATAGAAGAACTTTGTAAATTTATAGGGCCATGCGGCACCCGAGCTAGTCTCTCATCTCCTTTCGCTACTAACCATGATGACTCCCTCGAGAAGCCCCGGGCGTGCAGAGGACCCCCTCCATCCAGATGACCCCGACGGGTACTCTCACCCAAATCATGAACAGTCCGCTCTCCTCGCTTCGGGGCAGTTCTATTCAACTCTGTCTGAGGAGGAGGAAGACGAAGCCCACGCTCGTGAAGTCACATCATGGAAGAGACTTCCTTGGTGGAAGCGGCCCTCCCCCTATTGGTCAGTGTCAATCATGGCGTATATTTTTCACTTAACACTTTCATACAGGGTCATCTTTGGCATACCATTTGGCTCCATTGGATTCTCTGCTCTGCTTGCCCCGAAGGTAGCCTTGTACACTACCCTTGCGTGCCGTGTTCACAGGCCGGAATATATCACGAATAACCATTCTCCACACACTTTCGCATTCCCACCGACACACAACCTCGCGGTAATCAACGCCCCTGATGGCAGTGAGGCCGCAGTCAATACAGCCTCCGTCTTCCTTCCAAACCCCACATACACCCCGTCATCAGATTATTCCCAAAATGGACCTGATTACGAGCAAAAGTGTGCCTCGGATCCAGTCGTACAAGCGGTCGTTGCAAGACTCAACGCAGGTTTGCACCAAGTCCCCTATTCTTCGTCTTGTCTGAACTTGTTCTCAGTCTTCACCACCGCCATGGGGATACTCAGTTGCCTCACAACTGGCTGGTGGGGATCCGTAAGTGCATACCAAAGCTTGGTAGGCCATTCTGCTCAACGTGTCTGTCCAGTTGTCTGATCGTTATGGACGGCGGAACGTCATTTTTGTCTCTATATTCGGTTTCTTCGTGACTGATGTCACTCATGTCATCACCGCATGGTTTGTAGATGTATTGCCTTTCGGGTATTGGTTCCCTTTGGTTGGCTACTTGATCGAAGGCGTATGTGGAAGTGAGTGCTTTGCACGAGAACCCTCGTTTGAGGGTTACTCCGCCGAATGCAACATTAATCTTCATGCACAGGTTTGTCGACTGGGGCGGCAATTAATCACGCGTACCTAGCAGATACAACTGATCCATCTACAAGGTCAATTGTATTTGGTGTCATTATCACGTCTTGCTTTTTGAAACTATTGATTGGGCAGATCACGATATTTCTCACTTTCACTCGGTTTTATGTTCACAGGTGTAGCTGTCGGGCCTGTTCTCGGTGGTCTCCTCATACGCTCGACGGGGACTATACTGTCTGTCTTCTATTTCGCCTCCATTCTACACGGCCTATACAGTATTCTCATTCTATTTGTCCTTCCGGAATCACTTACTCGAGCGAGAGCCCGGGGTGCACGCCTACGGCGGAGACAGGAAAAGGCAAACGAAGTGCCCAGTGGTCTTGCTCTCGGTGTCATGAAGAGTATCACTGGGTTTCTTAGTCCCCTTGCCGTCTTACTACCTGAGCAATCCTTGGATACAAATCCACTCAAGCGGAAAAGAAGGGATTGGAGCTTGTTCTGCATTGCTATTGCTTTCGGACTTGGCACGAGCATCTTGGTGAATACTGCCACGATATCCCTTTGACATTAGATTACTCATCGCCGTCAATACAGGGTTCCTTTTCTTACAAATTCCAATACGCTGCGTCGCAATTCAGTTGGACTCCAGAACTTGTGGGTGACTCCGACTGGGTTCGTTCGTTCACTGACGATACAAATCAGACAAGCTACTATGTCTCATTTATCGGTGCTACCCGCGCATTCTTCTTGGCGGTCGTATTACCCCGTAAGAATCCCGTTTCTCGCTGTGGAAGGCTCCGCTCAAGCATCACACAGTTATCATCAAATACCTGAAACCCACCACTGTCCAGCTCCCTTGTACACCTGATGAACCTCTTCGAGGCACTGTTGGTATTTCTCCAACTCGCGGTGCCAGTTCACCTCCAGACTCAGCTCAAACTACCACCTCAGAGCAACGTTTGCCTGCTTCTCGTTCTCCTGCCTTTGATCTCGCACTGGCACGCGCCTCTGCGGGGATGGAAGTCAAAGCTTTCCTGGGCATGGCAGTCGCAAGTTCAGGTACACTCTTCACGTTGGCGAGTACAATCGGCTCGTTCGGTGCGGGTTTCACTCCCGCCGTGCAGGCACTCGCACTAGATATCTACACAAATCGTCGTTCCCAAGATCGAGGCGAGGTCGGCAAACTCTTTGGCGCACTCAGCGTTCTAGAAGCTCTGGGGTATGTGTTCCTCTTCACCCTGCAGGCCGGCTTCAAGCCGGTCCGTGACTGTTGGCTGACGACGCTATCTTGACGCATATTGTCGTGTGGTCGTTTGTGTCGCTGGCTTGCGACAGGGCTCAGATCATCAGCCCAGCAGTGTATGGATTTGTCTATTTCAACACGGTCGCGACTTTCCCGCAAGCTATTATGATCGTGTCGATGTGCACGTCGCTGCTCTCGCTCATTTTCCTTTCGTTCGTGCGTCTACCCTCCAAATCAGCCGGTGACCGTGTTGCACCTGAACACGGGAACGAAAGCATGGAGGCCCCTGAGATTTTGGTTGCAATAGAGGATCAGGTTGTCGAAGGACGATAAGGGCGGGGATTCAGTTCGTTATGGCAGTATTGATACATTTTTTGGGGTAGTTCATCGAGGAGGGGAGAATCGGGTTGCTCAGAGTCCGGGATGAATCGATGACCGATTGGTAACTTGCGACATGTGTGGGTATACGGCCAGGCGAGTTTTGAATTCGTCAATATGTAGATCATGATCATAGATACTTAACTTTGGTGGTATATCTGCTTGGTGTGACAAGATTTATTGTTCCGACATAAGTATTTGTTCACATAAATACAATCTCTAATGACAACTATTTCGTGGTTGTACATACAGAGCTTGCATGTCACATCTATGTAGCCATGCTACATAGTAGGTGGTACAGGATAACAACACGCTTTTGCAATACAGAGCGATAGTTGCACCTGCAGCCCTCGAATGCGAATGCGATCCGCGATCCGCTCGGACGTACAAATGAATGGCAATCAAGAAAGACAGTAGAAAATCACTCCTGGATACCACCATGCTTACCTGACCCTTGGATTCGAGTCCCAGACTGCAGTTTCACGCAGCGTCCACGGTCGTCGGAGTACCATGTCCGTTCGACCCCCACCACCACCGCCCGAGCCACTTCCAACTTGCATAGACACAGAGGAAATTGAAAATTCCGACGACGGTGGAACCTGCGCCGAAGACGATAACGAGCCACCACGTATAGCCTACGATGCGGTCCAATGTGCGACCCGTGTATTTCTTGACGATTGTAAAAGGATCAGGCGTTGGGGTGTACGTCGAGGGCAGGCAAAGGCGGGGAGGGGTCGACAGCGATCCTGCCTCTGCCGGCGTTGATGGCGAAGTGTTGGGTGCAGGGAGGAGAAGGAGGGATACCACCGGTTTCTATTGATAAAACAACAACACACGCATGATGAGCAGGATATATCATGGGTAATGCTGGCATGAAAGGGAACTTACATGGTCCGAGGTGACATACGAGGGAATAGACGTGTACAAAATGTTAGCAATGTCTGACTTGTCCGGCGCATTGGGCGAGTCCGTATATGTCGTGTACAAAATTCTGTCCGTCCACGACGGCCCTCGTCTCGTACTGACAGTGGAATATGATCTTAGTACGGAGGAGCGACGACATGCGAGGAAGAAAGTTGCGTACTTGTACTTGTCGACTTCACCGAGCACGTATTTGTATGTGCATTTGAACGTCCAGAAAGGGCCCTCTCGCAAACTGATGAACACTCGCCCGTTGCGACGCTCATTAATTAGTTGGTCGTACTCCTTCAAGGTTTCTCGTGTTTTCTCGTCGGTAAGCATGGTCAGTGCCTCTTCATTGCGGGACGCCGTGCGAAGTTGGTGTGAAGGGGGTATGGCGACACGGAAATTGAGGTCGCCGAGGAAAAAAAGGTGAGAGGTAGCATACATGGTTGTGAGAGGTTCGTTAGGGAACGAAGGTGGCGGCGGGAAGAGAAGTGTCCGGACGATGTGATGATAGTCTGCTATCCTATGTTTGAGGTGTGTCTCGTGGGCTGTGAGATGGGCACAGACAAAACTGCCAACGACAGGGTGAGTTCGGGGAATACGATGGATGGACACACTGACGTGAAGGTTTCACCAGCTTTCGAACCACGATCAGCGACGCGGAATCTTATGCCTACTGCACCCTTGTTACCCATATATGCGGGTCCGCTACCAGTCCATTGTGTCTGCACATCGCACACATGACGGGCAATTGCGTCGTCTTTGGCATACACCAGCAATGCGACACCAACGTTGACGACTTTTGCGACGAGGGAATAGGCTTCCTTGTTCGGGGCATGTGCTTCTATCTGTGTGCGTATATGCACGTCCCTCTCGTCTATGACTGACTTTGAGCGTCCAGCAACTATATTTGTCGGGAAACGTTTATTAGACCCGCTCCTACAAACGCGTGAGATGAGACATACGTCCAAGGTGGAGTGGAAGTAGTTCTTGGAACCCAATGGCGACGATGTCTGGTGCTCTCTGCTCCTTGGAGAGGAAAGAGGAAACCTGAAATGTGGGTGCAAGCCAGTCCACGAGATCCTGAGGGAGTCCTGCGCCAGCTTGGAGGTTGGTGTTGTAAGAACCGATTTGCACGAGGAGCTGTTCATTATTTATGTTACCCATTGGAGGGATATACGGTCGCTGGACGGCTAGTTTGAGCAAATTTTGTTCTAACACACCTGTTGCACGCACACGACCAGTAAAACGTGCAACGAAGACTGAATTAAGCGATGGACTGAGGGATGTTCGCAATCATAGGGCTGAACGAAAAACTCCGTGAAACGCCACAGTGTGGCTGAACCATTGGCCGTGTATCATTCATGCAAACACGGAATCTATACATGCAAGTACACCATGCGACAGCTCAGAGCACAGTGTATGCTGCAGGCACTGTATTATCCCCGTCGTTGGCCGGTATCTGCATCAGTGACTGAAACCGAAAACTGACCGGAGTTGAGTTTTACCACGTTCAGCCCAACAGTTGATTCTTGGATTCGAAGTGTTCGGGGTTGGCATGCATGTCACTGGCAACGGAGAACTATCCACAAGGGAGGTCGACGCAGGCAAGTATTTTAAAGGGGCTCAGAATCCAGATGGATAATTACGCAAGTAGATGTGTCCTCCTTCAAATGATTCACATGGTGACACTACTGAGTACTCACTGTCAGAGTCCTGACCAACATCGACGCACACATACATGTAACATGTGTCTTGCATGGGTCAGAGATGTCTCCGGAACCTAGCAACTGTCGCTTACCATTTTCCTACTAGTATCAGGAAGTGTCTCGCAATGGCATACAGGTGGTCAATTGGGTCCACGCGGATACGTGGCGGACATCGACGAGTCTATCTCCGTGCAACCGTAACATTATCCTCGGATCACCTCGCGTTGGTACCAACATACTTAAGCTAAGCCCTCCGAATGGCCACTTCTCGATACCCCGTTTCCTCCCATGCACAATCGAGATTCTGTTGCCCATCCTGACGGCAATCTCACCATGGTCACCAGGGTACCTAGTATCAGCGACGAGAAGTCTTCTGAAACGGATAAAAAGTCGTACTGTGCACAGACAGACGTCGAGGCCGCATCAAACCCACCAAATGATGATGCCTCAGATGTTGTGCTCCACAGCGAACGTGAAATCGCAACGCATGTCATCTCTGTCGATGATGATCCCTCCCTCAATCCATGGACCTTCCGCGCATTCTTCCTTGGGCTCGGTCTCTCTGCCTTCGGTGGCTCCTTGGGCAAGTTCATCTCCCTTCTGATTCCTACTTCTACCTCTCATATACAATAGCCGAGATCTATTATTTCAAACCGGTAGGCTCCATCATATTCTCCACATCCGTACCAGTGGTCTCATTTTGTCATCGCTAGCAAACCGTCTGGGTGTCCTTGATGTTCCTCGCCATCGTCTCTTACGTTCTCGGGCTTGCGATGGAGACATTTATCCCTCGCCATGGTCTATTCCGTTATTTAAATCCCGTCAGTATCACTCCCTCCCTCATTCCCTCCGTCTCACCTCTCTCCAGCATCCTTTCAACAAAAAGGAAAATGCTTTTATTATTATCATGGCTAGTGCAGCAGCAACCTCGGCCCTTGCGACGGAGGTCCTTGCCGTCCAGCGCCTGTACTACAACATCACCCCCAATGCAGCAACTTCCATCTTGTTATTGT